>WOXC01009880.1:0-215000 GCA_011680675.1 Gymnobelideus leadbeateri | reverse complement strand
AGGTCCTGGGGTGTACAACCAGCATGCCAGAGCATGCGGAGGCTTCAGAGACAGCACCCAACTAATAATTCAGCAGCTGAGAAAACCCCAGCTTGGGACGGAAGCTCCCCTATCTGATGGCAAAGTCCTACTGTGGCAAAAAGCCCAGGGGTCAAGTGATTGGCAACATGAGCAGGCAAAGGAAACAAAATAAACAGAGCAACCCAATTACATTCCTATTTTGGGGACAAAAAGGATCAAAGAATAGAACAGGAAGAAGACAGTGAAGTCAGAACTCCTGCACCAAAAGCTTCAAAGGAAAATACGAGCTGGTGACAGCCATAGAATAGCTTAAGAAGCAAATAAGAGAAGTGGAGGAAAAATTGGGAAGAGAAATGAAAACAATGCAAGAAAATTATGAAAGGAGAGTCAACAGCCTGACTGAGGAAATATCACCTTAAAAAACAGACTAACTCAAATGGCAAAAGAGGCTCAGAAAGGCAATGAGGAGAAGAATGCCTTAAAAAGTCGAATTTGCCAGATGGAAAAAGAATCTCAAAAGTTCAATGAGGAGAATCATTCCTTCAGAATTAGACTGGAGCAAATGGAAGCTAGTGACTTTATGAGAAATCAAGATGCTGTTAAGCAGATCCAAAAAGAATGAAAGAATAGAAAGCAATGTGAAATATCTCATGGGAAAAACCACTGACCTGGAAAATAGATCCAGAAGAGATAATTTGAAAATTATTGGACTACCTGAAAGCCATGATCAAAGAAAGAACCTAGAAATCATCCTCCAAAAAATTCTCAAGGAAAATTGCCCGGATGTTTTAGAACCACAGGGCAAAAGAGAGGTTGAAAGACTCTACCAATCACCTCTTGAAAAAGATCCCAAAAAGAAAACTCGTAGGAATTTTATAGTCAGGTTCTGAAATTCCCAGATCAAGGAGAGAATATTACAAGCAGCCTGGAAGAAATAATTTGAATATTGTGGAAACACAATCAGGATAACACAGGTTCTGGCAGCTTCTACACTGAGGGATTGTAGGGCTTGGAATATGATATTCCAGAGGTCAAAGGAGCTGGGATTAAAATCAAGAATCACTACCAAGCAAAACCGAGTATCATGTGTCAGGGAAAATATGGTCATTCAGTGGAATAGAAGACTTTCAAGCATTCTTGAGGAAAAAACCAGAGTTGAATAAAAAATTTGACATTCAGATACAAGAAGTAAGAGAAGCATGAGAAGGTAAACAGGGAAAAGAAAGCATAAGGAACTTATCAAAGTTGAACTATTTACATTTCTACATGGAAAAATGATAATTGTAACTGATGAAACTTTTATCAGTATGAAAATAGTTGAAAGGAATATATATATATATATATATATAATATATATATATAATTATATATATAATTTATGTATGTACATATGTATGTATATATGTCTATATAGGAGTGTATATGGGCATATGAATACATATGTGAATTATGTATATATGTTTACAGGTATACATAGACAGCACTGGACCAATTGAATAGGAAGGGATGATACTTAAAAGGTGAAATTAAGAGGTGAGAGAGGAATATAATGGGAAGAGATGGGGAGAGACAGAATGAGGTAAACCATCTCATATAGAAGAGGCAAGGGAAAGTGGTTGCAGGGGAAGGGAAGAACAGGAAGGCAAAAAGGCAAAACTTTATTCTCATTGAATACATACACACTAAATAGGTTATCTCACCCTACAGGAGAGTAGGGGGAAAGGGATAAGAAGGGGGATAATGGAAGGGAGGGCAGCCCGGGGTGGGGCGGGAGGGAAGTTGGAAGTACCCACTTTTGAAAAGGGACAGGATCAAAGTAGAGAATAGACCAAGTGGGAGGTGGGATAGCAGGGAGGGAAATATAGTCAGTCTTTTACAATATATCTACTATGGTAATGTTTTGCATAGCTACATTTGTACAACCTATACTGAATTGCTTATCTTCCCAGTAAGGGTGGGTGACAAGGGAGGAAAGGAATGAATCTGGAATTCAAAGTTTTAAAATCAAATGTTAAATATATACTATTATTAGTACTATTTCACATGTAATTGGGAAATAAGATATACAGGCACTGGGGCATAGAGATCTACCATGCCCTACTGGAAAAGTAGAAGGGGGTATGGGAGAAGATATGGGAGAAAGCATATTGGAGGAGGGGATATCCTGTGGGGCAGTGGGTAGGGGGAAAAAGGGGAAAAATTTGTAACTCAAAATCTGGCAGAAATGAATGATGCAAACCAGAAGTTAAAGCTTTTGGGGGAAAAATTTTTAAAAAGTAAAGTTAGAGACAACCAGACTTGGCAAAAGATAGGATATTTGAACATGATACAGAAGTTGAAGATGCCACCAAATTTGTGAGCCTGGTGACAGAGGATAGTGGTAATGTTTACAATAGTAGGGAAGTCCAGAAGAAGAAAAGGTTTGGGAGGAGAGATAATGAATTTTGCTTTGGACATTTTTGAGTTAAAGATGCCTTCAGGACATCTAGTTTTTGGTTTCCAACAGGCGATTGGTGACACAAGAACCAATTTAGAAGTCACCACTTCCAAGAAGTGCTTACTCCCCAAATTTATAATATACATATAATATAATACATTTCACATGATTAGCCATCACAACCAAGACCCAAACAGGGGGTCTTTTACTCCATCTAAGAAATAATGCTCCTCCCCTTGGTGGTCTTCCCCAAATAGACTTCCAATAGGAACTGAACTGGGATTTGTCTATGGAACCATTGAGGCTTTCTTGTTATAATTATAAACCTGGATGCTGTTATCAAAAGGGCCCTTGAATATTTGGCACCTCACTTCTTTCCAATCCACCGTGCTTGGGGTGTTTGGCATCTGGTCTCTTGTAGTATGGCATTTAGAACTGCCTAAGTTTCAGGGAAACCTGGTTCTCAATCTACTGAGATTTATTCTAACAGTCTCTGAGATCTGGATACAAAAGTCAAGTAGTTCCAAAAGACCATGTAGGGAGTGAGGAAACACACAGATGGAGTAGAGGAATGACCAGATAAAATAGGGGTTTTCAAAAGTGAACTTTCACCACCTGCATCCAAGTGCCCAAAGACAGTTTTTACTAAACATCTGTCTAACCATGTTTAAAAGCCATAACAAATGCTTGTTATGGGAAAAAGCATCATCATACTCCTCCCACCTAGGGACAGTGGTTCTGTTCCTAGCATCCCTGTAACACTTAATTGAGTAGACCAGAGGTGTTGAATGTCCAACAGTCCTGTCAGCAACACTCTACTGTGACCTGAATTAGATTAAAATGTAATTAGGAAATATTGAACAAAATAAATAAAAAATACTCTAGAATACAAGTAATGTTACTATGTGGTTTTCTGATGCTTATGGTCCCTGTTTCTATTGAATTTCACAATGCTGCTATAGATGGGCCCTGGGCCTTCTCCCATCTCGCATTCAGGCTTCACTAATATATCTATATGATCAGGCCAATCTGTCACGGAAAGTCCACTGCAAAAGTCCGATGCCATTCAGAAGATCCCAGCCTTGGAGTCTGATGGGAACTTACAGATGAAGCCCAACTTTGCATTTTACACGTGGGAAATCTGAGCCAGGAACAAGCTGGATAACTTGTACAAGGTCACCAGCAAAGTGACTCTCTAAGGCAGGATTCAAACTGAAGTCTTCCAGACTCTAAATCGAGTATGCTGTCTACCATACCATGCTAT
This sequence comes from Gymnobelideus leadbeateri, assembly GCA_011680675.1. Classification (NCBI taxonomy): domain Eukaryota; kingdom Metazoa; phylum Chordata; class Mammalia; order Diprotodontia; family Petauridae; genus Gymnobelideus; species Gymnobelideus leadbeateri. The sequence continues at coordinate 211,278 of WOXC01009880.1, read as the reverse complement.
GGCTCAAGCAAGGATTCACCCAAATGGTTGAATCAAATTGTATCCTAAGCAGGCTGGTCATGGGGGGAAAGGGGATAAATTGGTCATTGTTTTTTCAGTTATGTCCAGCTCTTTGTGATCCCCTTTGGTGTTTTGTGGCCAAAATACTAGAGTAGTTTGCCATTTCCTTCTCCAGTTCATTTTACAGATGAAGAAACTGAGGCAAACAGGGTTAAGTGCCTTGCCCAGGGTCACACAGCTAGTTCTTGTCTGAGGCTGGATTTAAAATCAGGAAGATGGATTTTCTGTCTCTAGGTCTTGTGCTCTATCCACTGCTCCACCTAGCTGCCCCAGGGGGAATAAATATAGTTCAACAGATCTCAAGTATTTTGCTTTCTCCATTGTTGCCCTCCATAAGTTAACTACCTGTGAAGAAAATTCTCATTTTATCCACCTGAAAAAGTGCTAAGGACAATCCCCATATAGATTATCTAAATTGATTCCAGTGACTTTGTAAGAGTGAATTCCCTATAACAAGATCCATTAGGGCCTCCTCTATCTTCAAGACACAATTTTGTTTGTTTTGTTTTGTTTTTATTTTTTTCCAGAATTTACTTATTTATTTATTTTTAGTTTTCAACATTCATTTCCACAAGAATTTGAGTTACACATTTTCTCCCCATCTCTCCCCTACCCCCGACCTCAAGATGGCAATCATACTGAATACCCCTTCCCTGAGTCTGCCCTCTCTTATATCTCCCTTATTTTCTTTCCCCCTTACTTTATATAAGGCGAATTTCTATACCCCATTGCCCGTATATTTTATTTCCTTGGTTCATGTAACAACAATTTTTTAACATTTATTTTTGAATCTTTGAGTTCCAGATTCTTTCCTGTCTTCCCTCCTCACCCACCCCCACTGGGAAGACAAGCAATTCAATATAGATTATACATGTGTAGTTATGCAAAACATTTAGATAGTAATCATATTGTGAAAGGCTAACTATATTTTCCTCATCCTATCCCATTCCCCATTTACTCTATTTTCTCCTTTGACCCTGTCCTTTTTAAAAGAGTTTGTTTCTGACTCTCCCCTCCTGCAATTTGTCCTCCCTTCTATCTTCCCCCAATTATCCCCTTCCCCCCTACTTTCCTGTAGGGTAAGATACCCAATTAAGTGTGTATGTTATGCCCTCCTTAAGCCAAATTCAATCACAAGGCACAACATTTAAAGACCAAAATCTTTAATTGCCTAGAACAGCAAGGGCAATTTGTCTTTCACTCTCTTTAAATCCAGCTTCTCCAAAGCTGAAGATAAAGGCCACAAAATTCTTAACTTGAGATAGGTTTTTACTTCCCCTATCAAGGTCTTCAAACATTCATTGCACCAATAACACAAAGTGAATGGAAACTTTCTCCTTATCTTATGAGAATGCTGTTCATAAATCCCAAACAATTCTATAGCCACATGAAACCAGAGTCCTATATCTGAGCACCCAATCAATCAGGGCTTCCCTTCTTCCACAGCACCCTGCTCCAAATGAAAAAAAATAAATTTAACCATTAGGCAAAACAATCCCCACTAGCTGTGCCAAATAGTCTGAGTCAGACCTATCCTACTCCCATCCAATGATTCAGGCAAGGAGGTTAAAATGCAATGAGGTACTTATGGATCATAAAATACAATTTAAGGGGGAAAAACTTTACTGATAACAAGGGATTAAAATAATAAAATTTCTTAAGTTAAAAACAATATTGACTGCAATTTTAATGCTATACCCATGAAATTATCAAAGTAATAATTTATAGAACTCAATAAAATAATAAGAAAATTCATTTGGAATAATAGAAACTCTCAAGGAAGAGCTAACAAGGTAAATAATAAAAAGTAGAGATGAAAGGAGAATAACACTTCCAAACCTCAAACTGTACTATAAGGCAGCAGTCATTAAAACTATTTGATATTGGTTTAAGAAATAGAGAGATAGATCAATGGAACAGACTAGAAAAGGGAGAATCAGAAATAATGGAAATAAATTACCCAGTATCCAAAAGACAGAAAATATAAATTACTTAGGAAAGAAGCCCTTATTTGATTTAAAAAAAAAAAAAACTGTGAGAAAACGTCCTGATGGAGATTAGGTTTAGATCAACACTTTGTACCATAGATTCTAAAAGGGGACATGACCATAACATTAAATACTGTATTATTTTTAAATTAGAAGAGAAATAAATCAGATGCCTCTCACAGCTATGGGCAGAAGATATATTAGTGAAACAAGGTATACAGGCAATTACAAAAGCTAAAATAGTAAATTTTGATTATATGAAACTGAGAATCTTCTGTATAAACAAAATTAATGGACTGAGAATAAGGGAAAAAGTAGTCAAATGGGAAAAAAAATCTTTATACTAAAAATTTCTTAATGATTTGGTATCTAAGATATACAAATTAACAGAATTTATGTATATCCAAAAATCACTCTCCAAGAGATGAATGATCAAAGTCCATTTTTAAATTGCCAACAAAAGAATTAATAACCATATTTTTAAAAATAATCCTGAAGTTTCAAATCACACTTTTGCAAATTGACAAAGATGACAAAAGATGGGACTGATCAGTGTTGGAGGGGTCTGGGGAAGGTAAACATGTTAGTTCATTATAGGTAGAGCTGTGAATCCTTTCAACTACATTAAAAAACAATTTGGAATTATGCCAAAAAAAAAGCAAATAAAATACCCATATCCTTTGACCTAAAGAATCCATTATAGCCTAAGGGGACCATTGATTAAAAGAAAGTTTCCATACATCCTAAAATATTGATAGAAGCACTTTTTGTGAGTAATTTTTTCTCTGTGGTTTCATCGGTTATAGAATCTTATAGGTGATTTTAATATGTTTTCAGGAGACATTTTGTTTGAGGAGTGACTTTAAGTTTAAATTTTGCCTACTGAGTCACTTTTGGGGATTATTATTGTTGTTCTTAAAGTCAACATACCGCAAATTCTTTCTGGTTTTAGACACATAATAAAACCAGCCCTGTCAACTCATTTACCAGCCTCGTGGAGTAGAATCTGTGCACTCTGTCTCCTGTCTTCTGGTTTACTTTATTGTGACAAGGCCAATATGGATATGTTTCTGTTCCTTCAATAGTGTACCAACAGTCTGTTTATTGGACAAAGTCCACACACTTAGAATGTCAACAATTAATGCTTATAGGTAGACAAGAGTTGTGATTCTGAGCAACCCATGACCCCAATATATAGCTTTACTGTTTCTAGTCCAAGACCCAGCCTAAACCATGCTTCCCCCAGCCATTTTTATGTCATTTCACCATGGGGGTACACTTTCTTCCCCTTTTACCTCTTGCTTTGGGAGTAGCAAAAAAGTCAATACTACTATTGTTTCTGGAAGGGGCATGTTACTCAATTGCCTATGGCTCTACTCTTAACTACTGTGACTTTCCAAAACAAACACCCTTCACTAGCCACCACCCTTTACACTCCATTACAGTATAAGTTCAGGAACTATCTCCTTTTTGGATTTGAATCTCCCATGCTTAGCATAGTGCCTGGTTCATTGTAACCACTTAAGAAATTTTTTTAAATTTATTCATTGATTTTGCCATCATCACTGTGGTACTAAAGACTATTTTGCATTTTCATGGGTCACCATCATAAAAAAAAAATATCATTACTAAGCAGCCTACCTACTGCTGGTAAGCCCCTCCATATTTAGCTAGATGAGTTCTCAGAGTCATCTGGTTTCAAAGATTTGAAAACTTATGGTAATAGATTGGAGCTTATACTCCATTGCCATAGGCTTCAGGTTCTAGATTCATAGCTAAGCCTCGGTGAATGATCAGAGTATGATTTTTGGAGCATACTCACTTTCCAGATGGAAACTTGACTTATCCAAAGCCACAAAGCAAGTTAATAGCAGAGCAGGGACAAGAATCAAGGCCTCTTCAGTCTGGCTCTAGTGTAGTGCCCTCTCCACAACACCAAAATAATTCATCCTAATTGAAAACATGATTGTCCCATTGACCTAAAAGTGCTCATTTTTCAGAAAGAGTCAGTAAGTGGGTTACTGGTTTACTTTTTCTATTAAAGCCTATTTACTCCCTCTAAGGTGATACCCTCTGCTGAAAGCTGAGAGATCATCTATGTTGACCTCCAGAAAATTGATGTCTTTACCTTATTTTCAGCTGCTGCCTTTAAAACCAAGTGGCAAAATAAAGTGGTTTCAATTATATTGGGAAAGCATTGTCCTATTTTAAATGTAGAATAAATTCAAGATGCTAAAAATTGATTAAATTATTGTTTTCTCCCCTATTTCAAAACATCTAACACAATGAGGAAGAATGGATTTTCTAGCTCTATTCTATTGTTTGTAGTAAAAAAAAAATCACATAGGATTGATAAATATTAATTCACCAACAAGTGTTTTCTTTCCTTACCCTCTTGTTTGTGCAGCTGAGTCATACAGGCAGGGTAAGAGAAGGGATTGTCCAAAGGTTAGTGGATTTTCTAAAGGCTTTTAAATGGCATATTTTTCTATTCAAATTTATCAAAGTATCTCTTTGTGTTTGACCTGATGGAATTGAACTTATGAATTAAAGACTACGATAGTGATTTGGAATCACACTCTCCCTGAAATCTTCAGATTCACTCTATTTCCATAGATTGTTAAGAGAGACACTTTTTAATTTTACAAAAGAGAATAAAAATCATCCTCTAAGGCAGAGAAGACATATTAAGCTCCTTTCATATGCTCCACAGTGCCTTTCATGGTCTCGAGCATTTATTTGATACCCCCAAAATACATAGTGTGTTCACTTCAATTCAGTTCAACATCTGGAGCCCAATAGCAACACTATACTATGATGGAATAGACAATAGGAAGGGCTGAGAAGCTTGATTATATCTAAACTGCTAAAATACAGAGAAATAGAATTTTTCTAATAGATAGATTGCTTAGACAAGAAAAACATTCTCTCCCTCTCGTACTCTCCACCACCATCCTTCCTCCCCATTTCTTTTGTATTCCATTTTTACATTGAGATGCCTTAGTAAGAGACCCACATAACTGCCACTCACTCTATTTCAGTCTCTTCATATGTAAAGATGAGAAGATCCTTCTATCAAACAGCAGCAGGCCTTCCTTGCCAATTGTCAGGTTTTCTACTCTATTTTTAAACTCAACACTTGGTAGTAGAACTAAACGCTTCTTTTGGGAAAAAGTCCAGGATATAAAATTAGATGATGGACAGCCACCCAGTTTAGTGAGTTAAGAGTGTTTTCTCTTGCATTAATTTATTATTATTTCTAAGGCTATGTTAGTGAGGAATAGAAAAGTAAGACACGAATCTATGTAGCACTTTCAATAAATTTTAAAATAATGAAAAGACGTGATGTCAAGAAACCTTTATGAAAAAACTTTGGGGTCAATAAATCGTGCATTTTTGGTAAGGCATAATTCAATAATAAATGTCACTTGTTCTAGGAACAGTCTTCTTTGTGAAGCAAATTTGCACAAGGAGACATGGGATTCTTGGAAAGTTAAGGCTTTTGTTGCATGTTATATTTTCTTCATCACATTTAAAGTGTGTTTTATGCCACTCTGCTTAAGTCTGAGGTGGGTTTTCTAAGGGTGTCATAAAGGTCCTATGTATTTCTAAGGGGACATGACTCCTTATTGGTTGAGAAAACCCTGAATTGCCAAGCTTTGTGAGGAAGAAGTGGCTTATTTTAGTTTGCTGGATGCTTTAAGACAAGATCCTAGGGCAAGTTTCCAACTTTTTGAATGGCTATGCTTTCTTAGACTCCATGGGTAGAGAAACTGAGAGACCAAGATGTAGAAAATAGGAAACAAAACGTCTTGTCCTTTATGACACAATTTTGTTCTTTTTCCATTACACCCTCCCTCTTGTTCTTTGGGAGAACTGTGCATATGGAGCTCAGGCATACAGAGAAAACATGACATTTCTAGTAATACAAGTATTTGCATATGAAAAATCTTCAATGGCTATATAGTAAATTTGTAGTCCACAGATAATCTTTGGCTATTGAGAAAGGTTGCTAGATGTTCATGTCTGTTAAGTGGAGCAGGCTTGCCAAACATTCCTCTATCATCTCCTAAAGTATGTATGGCTTCCTTCAATAAAAATAGGAATTCTCTTTTCCTCAGATTCTCCTTCCCCCCACTGATTTGACCTTTAGTCCATCACTGACTCAAGAATACAACTTCAGAGCTGTAACTGGCCTGAAGAACAAGGAGGTAATAGCTCAGGAATGATAAAAATTTTATGCCTGAGTTGGCCTTCGGCTTGGACAACAAATCTAGATTCAGAATTCAGATTCAGTCTCAGACTCAGATTCATAAAGAGGCATAGGCACAGACAGAGACAGCAGGACACATGTAGAGCTGGAGAGAGGCTGCACGTCCACATGGCTTTTACAGGTAACCATGCAGTCAGTGACAGATAGAGACTTAGAATGAGTAATGGAGTTTTGATGAGAGAGACAAGAAAGGCCTTCAAAAGCCTTGATGAAAGAAGTGGGAGAAGGCACAGAGATGTAGTCCCATTTAGATGTTTAAAAAGGCCTATAGGGCATACAAGCTGTGTGACTTTAAAGCATAAGAAGGAACTTAGTACATGAAAGAATGACCAAGAGTTATTATCCCTATGTTGGTTCCATGAGTCATGGGGACCGTATACAGGTCTAGAAGGGAAGGAGGAACCATGAGAGGAGAAGGTTCCTTGCTGCTGGCCAGAAAGGGGAGGAGAGTTATCTTAATTGTTGAGGGACTCAAGTACAAGGTCATTCTGTGTTTTGTCAGACTGAATAAAACCAATCCTATATCCAATGTCTTTTTAGTCTGAATGCTTATAGGAAGTAAGGGACTTTAAGAGAGAAAGGAGAGTTGTTCTTTGATAGTCCCAGGAGAATTCCTAGGTGCAGGAAGGAGGAAGGGTCGCATCTGGAGGCTATAAGTCAAATTCTGATTCTTTTCCAAAGGAAAATCTAGATTGGAACAAAACAAATCACAGAGATTATAATTTCTGAGAGAGAACCCCCCAGGTGAATCTAGTCTCTTGTATCAGGGCCCAGAACCTTACTGACTCACAGATTACATAAGCATCCTAGATAAAACTGTGATGACAGACAATATTATTCAAATTTTTTTTCAAGGACACAAGGCCATACCAAAGAGTGAGTGATAACAAACGAGTGAAAATGAAAGAGAGAGAGAGAGAGAGAGAGAGAGAGAGAGAGAGAGAGAGAGAGAGAGAGAGAAATGAGAGCCATGTCAAACTACATAAATACAACACAATAAAGGAAAAATCTCTAAAGTCTGATTCTACTTAGCCGTCTCATTATGAACAAATCACTTAAAATCTATGCCTCAATTTTCTCCTCTATGAAATGTAAGTTTCTATGGCTCAGCTACCTAGCAGGATATTTAAAGCTCTTGCTAATAAATTAGTATAGTATTATTTCCATTTTTATTTTTAGGGGCAGTTTGGTGGTACAGTGGATAGAGTTCAGGGCCTAGAGACAGAAAGACTCATCTCCCTGAGTTCAAATGCAGTCTCAGGAACTTACTAGCTATGTGGTCTTGGGCAAGTCACTTAACCCTTTTTGCCTCAGTTCCTCATCTATAAAAGGAGCTGGAGAAGGAAATGACAAATCACTCCTCTATCTTTGGGAAGAAAACTCCAAATGGGGTCACAAAGACTCAGAGACAACTGAACAACAAAAATTTTGATTTTGGGGAGACGCTAGAGAAGTTAAGATAGGCTTCTATCCAATATCTATTGCAACATCTCCTCAGAAACAAAACGTTACTTGTGTCCTTGTCATTAAAGTCACTTTTCTATCACAACTCTGTTCTATGCAATTTATAACTCATCCAGGAACTCCCTGCTGGCTACAATTCTGCCCTTTCAGTCATAGGGTTCAGTAACACAAAATGCCATCATGTTTCCAGCTCATCAGACCATATTATTAGAGCTATTACTGCTATATACCCCCTTTGGCCCAAAGCATAAATATATCTGAGCCCAAGTTTGGAACCTCCATCTAAGCTCATCTCTTGTATTCTTTAACTTTATTTTGTTATCAGAGCAAGGTGGAGAGGGATATTGGTGGGGAAAAGTTCATCACTATTATGAGACTGTGTGCATTTTCTCTTTAAATTGGTATTTGTATAGGGATTCTCCAACAAAATAAGAAAAAGTCATTCTGTGCATGCTAGGAAAGGGTTGAAAATTTTACCCACTTGTATGGTCCATTCATCAGAGGCTCTGACTAGATACATCAACACACATGGCTTGAAGTAGCATAATAAATGCCTGCGTGATCCATGGAACTGAATTTTCTGACATTAAAATATGTGCTTCATAAGACATAATACTAAGAACCATAGGGGCAGATAGGTGGTGCAGCGAATAGAGCACTGGCCCTGGAGTCTAATCTTAGACACTTACTGGTTATATGACCCTAGGCTTAACCCCATTGTGTCAAACAAAAAATCTATAACATTATATCCCTTGATAAGAATCATGAATGTTGAACGTAGGTAGACACCTACCTTACCTCCTCATGGTACTAACTCTGCTCTCCAGAACACAGAGATAGTGTCTTTGAGATGGTTCTGCAATAACCAGGAACCTGATATGACTTAAAAGGTTCTATCTGTACCCTAGAATAAGAGTTTTCAACTATTTTGATATATCATAAAAGCGAGATGCCTTATGTGAAATTTTTCCATAAAAGTTGCTCTTCTAGTCTCATCTCACCAATTATTTTTACAACATGATACTATTACAAAGTGGGAATGGCTCTCAAGGGACCTTTTCTATATATTCATCTGCTCACCCTACACTCTTTATGGCAATTGCTTTGACAGAATAAAATCCCAATTATTATAAAATCCCATCCATTCCATTTCCTAAAATCATTCACTTTTCAGGTACATGATTATAAGCTCATATGGATAATGTAAGAGATACGTGGGGCTGGGTTTTATCGAATAGACATCATTTTTAAACCTATTTGTTATGCACTGAACCTCCACCATACATACACATACACACACACACACACACACACACACACACACACACACACACACACCATAGTTTAGATCAAGGTACAGAGTATATTAAATAAACATGTTCTACACTGTCTATGCTTATGTAAGACAACATAGACATATAGAAAAAAAGACAAGCAATCTTATGAGCTTGGCACAAAATCAGTATTAATATTCAACAAATATTTATTAAGTGTCTCCTGTGTTTAAGGCACTACACTAAGTGTGGGAGATAAACAGATAAATAAATCACAGTCCCTGCTTTCAAGGAGCTGTCTAGTAGATGAGAGAAGATAAGTATGCAAATAACTATCTCAAGATGTGCTAGCTTGTCCCTGACTAGGAATGACAGCATGTCCTTTTCAGAAAATGTAATCTCTAGAACGGTTGGTTCAGTAGGTTATGATGTTACCTAGGAAATCATGTTAGGGATGGGCAAAAAAAGACATCTGAAGGTTGAAAGGAGAAGGCCAGAGATAAGAGAAGCAAGAAGATATCCTAAAAGCTGGAGGTAGAGGAAATGTCTGTGGAATCAGAAACTCCTTCTCCACCCCAGCCCCAACACACACAGACACAGACACAGACACACACACAAACACACACACACACACACACACACACACACACACACACACACACACACCCCACATCATATGTTATGAGTTAAGTGGGAACTGATAAGCTACCAGGTGAAAATTGAGCTTTATAAGCAACAGAATCAAACCCCAAAACAGGCTATAAGGTTGTGTATGTAAAAATTAGAGTTAGGTTTAATCCAAGGATTAAATCTGGTCTGGATGAAGTGGCAACTGAGATGGGCTTGTGGGGGGGATATCCACAGAGGCAAAATACTCAGAGGTAAAATAAGTGGCGTGCATATCACATATGAAGGATATTATAAGCAATAAAGTGAAGATGGGAAAAGATGGGATGACTAGAGGGGAAGCTGGGGTATAATACCTGGGAAGGGACATCAAATAAAAAAAAGAATGAAAAGGGATATTGTGGAAGACCTCGATGGCCAAGTTCAGGAGTTTGGACATTACTATGTAGGCAGCGTTGTTACTGTCGAGTTATTTCTCATTTGCATCCAACTCTATGACCCCATTTTGAGGTTTTCTTGGGAAAGATACTGGAGTGGTTTGTCATTTCCTTCTCCAGCTCATTTTACAGATGAGAAAACTGAGGCAAACAGAATTCAGTGTCTTGGCCAGAGTCACACAGCTAGTGTCTGAGGTCAGATTTGAACTCCAGAAGATGAGTCTTCCTGACACCAGGCCTGACCCTCTATCCACTGCACCATCCAGTTGCCCATTCTATAGTCAGTGAGGAGCCATTAAAAGTTTTGGCCCAAGGGTGCAGTGAATTAAGAGGTCTGCATTGCTCTGCAAGTGATGTGGAAGGAAACGTGGAAATACCCATTGGTGCCTTATTGATAAGGCACAGAGAACTGGCAAAGACTAAGAGGCATGGACTCTTGTCAAAGGAACCACCCCTCCCCCTGGTACATAAGAGAAAACTATGAGCCCTTTTCACTCTCTTGCTTTTCAGGGCTTCCTTCCCGTTGTCTTTGATACCTTCTTCCAGCATACAGCAAGGTTGGGGGGAGGGGAAGGGCATTTCCTCACCCCCAGAGTTGTGGCAGAAGCATATGGCAGTGGTAGACATGTGCTTGCACATTGTCTGAGAAGACAGATCTTGAGAGTGGATTTTTTCAGCTCAGCAGATGGTATAAACCAAAGCACGGATACATTTTCTGCAGGAGTATGACAGAGGCAGACATGAACATGCCCACTTAACCCAAAAGGATAGGACAAAGTCTTGTGTGGCAGAGGGGGAAATTTAGAATTCTACAAGCAGTGTGATCTCAGAATACAGCCTTCTGGCCAGAGAAAGGAAACACTGGATAGCACCTCATGGATAACCCCAAGTTCAAGAGTTTGGGAATCAGAATTTCTGGAGAGTGAATTCCTAATGCAATGTGTTCCCTGTAGAAAGACAAGTACAATCTACCTAGCACCTGCCTGTATAGCATGCTAACTGGAGAGCAAAGCCTGTGAATTATTTGGATATTGGAGATTGCAGTAGGTGCAATATCCTAACCCCTACTCTCATGCAAGTTAGGCAAGGTTTGCTTATTTGTTTGTGTTTCCTTAAAATATATTGAGAGTATCACCAATACTTTATTGGCTCAAGATACTAAAACTCAGGCACTTGACATTACTTTCTAGTCTCCTGAGCCTCCCAAAAAGAAAACCACCAGGAGTGCCAGGAACTCCTATTCTTGGCACACCATTATGGGGGTCACAAGCAAGGGAGCTTCATGCTGCTGAACTAATTCAGCTTGTCCTCAATGAATCTTTGTTGAACATTCTTTTTCTGCTACTGCTAAGCAGAGTTCCTTCTGTTTACTGTTGAATGACATACAAGTGTCAAATTTTGTTGCAAAATCAAACTTGAGCTAGTAGGAAACTAACCCAGCCCAGGGCAAAGGTTCAATGAGGAGAGGGCTCACTTTAAGGCCCACAGGGTGTGGTTGCCTTGTGGGAGAACAAACCTCAAGGTTATACAAAGAATCTTGGGGAGACTTTATGGGAAAGATAGACCCAAGAAAATGTTAAAAGGTTGCCTGAAAGAAGCCCAGGTCAGTTACCTTCCATTTATTTCTGCATCTACTCACATCTTCCTGAGAGTCCTTTCTGTCATATATATTTTCTGTGGGAGTGAAATGAGACTGTCCTGTACCTGAAATACACCTGATAATTTGTTTCTTTAGGAACTGAAGATGACTTTTATTCATATTGGGGGAAAATGAGACATGAGAACAACTCAAATTTTATTGCAAAATTTCCTAGAGCAACTCAGGTGTAGTTTTTAGATATAGAAATGGAATATGACCTGAAAGTATAAACCTAACATTTTGTTTTGTTTTGTATTGTTGGGGGGAGAGTTGTAGGGGCATCAGAGGTGGAGGCAACTTGAGCTTCTTGTTATAGGTAGAATATTGAATGAAAAAACTTGAATCAAAAAAACTATTAGGAAGCTATTCATGGGTTCTTAACCTGAAGTCCATGAACTTTTTTTGGAAAATGTTGTACTTCAAATAATTGCCTTTGCAATCCTATGCATTAAAAACATTATTCTAAGAAAGGATCCATAGGCTTCACTTGACTGCCATTAGAGATCCAGGACACAAAGTAGGTTAAGAACCTCTAGGCAGAAGTTAATGAGAGTTTGAGCTAGAAGATGGTAATGATAAGGCCTGGGTGAATGCTAAAGATTTTAGGGACTGAAATCAAATGAGATTAAGCAATTGATTAGATATGGAAACTGAAAGAGGAGTCAAAGATGTCTCAGATTCTGGTGACTTGGAGAAGGATAATGCCTTTAAAAGATAAATAAGGAAGTTAGTAATGGCAGATTTTCCAGGCAGATACTGAGGGAATAATGAGCTTGGTTTGGAGCATGTTAAGATTAGAATGATGGTAGCATAGCTTAAACAGAAATATCTAGCAGGCAGTTGGAAATATGGGTTTGGAGGTAAGAATTTAAAGGATAGAGAACAAAATTTAGAAGTTATTCTGATAGAGGTGATAGCTGAAGCCCTAAGAATAAATGAGATTTACTTACAAGTAAAGAAGTAAAGGGAGAGAAGAATAAAGGCCTGAAGGTTAATGTAGGTTTTCAGATTGTATACAAACATTGTGGTAATGCCTAATAGAAATATTAACATTATATGACATAGGATTATTTCATGGGAATCTTACCTTTCTTTCCAATGTCAGAAGTAATTAAGAAAATACAAAGAGATAGTGTACCTATACTACAAAGGACCTATGCAGGAAAATGCTATCTGTGTATCTGGAGAAAGAACTGATATATAGAAGTATGCATAGAATGATTTTTATATATACACATATGTATATATATATGTGTGTGTGTGTGTGTGTGTGTGTGTGTGTGTGTGTACATATACATATTTTTGTCTAATGGTTGCCATCTCCAGGGCAGAAGCAGATGGAGAAGAAAGGGGGAAAAGAAAGTTACATGATAACTCTATTAAATATTTAAAAGGAATAGCAAGTTTTTGATATATATGTATATATATATGAATAGTTTTGAAGTTTCATGTACAATCATCTTTTTTCTATTCTGTTACTGAAATGCTTATTTCATTTTTAAGTTCAGAATAAAATAAATAAAATTTCAGAGCATAAAAGAAAGACATTATAATCATAAAAAGTTAATCTGCCTATATTCTCTGCTGGGAGAAATTAGGGTATTTAAAAATAATAAATACCACTATATCTATCTATGCCCAGACCTAAGACATGGTTGTTATGAGACATAATAGTAACATTATTCAGAAATCAAATTTTGGGGTTTAGAGGAATAGGGGAATTATGGGGTACTGTGCAAAGCACTTTACAAATATTATTTCATTTGATCTTCACAACATCCCTCTGAAGTAGATGCTATTATTATTTCCTTTTTTACAGCTGAAAAAAAATGAGGCAGATTGAGGTTAAGTGACTTAGTCAGGGTCACACAGCTAAGTGTTTTAGACCAGACTTGAATTTGGGTCTTCCTAACTCCAGCCCAAGCTCTCTATCCAGTTGCTCTACCTTGCTGCCCCTTAATCTAGATTATAAAATATTAGTTGGAAGTATAAAGACCAGTTAAACTATTTCACCAGTGAAAAGTTCAAAATTGACACATTTTAATATATTTTTAAAAAAGAAAAATCTCATGATCTTAAAAGCTTATTACATTTTCCCTCTTTCCCAGTCCCTTTTCTATTCTCAAGCTTTGAAATAAAGCAAGGAATCCAGCCATCATGAACTGTGAGTAAGGGACCATAGAAAATTCCTAGAATGACATCCCATCCTCATAGTCTTGAAGCTCCTTCCCTCGAGCATCAGTGAAGAAGACTGTGAGGGAAGCCAGGCCTGGCAGCAGGCTTGTCTAAAGGACAGGCAGCTCAACTGCAGGTGTCCTTGGTGGAAAGGAGTCTCACACAGATGTCTTGTACCATGTGCCTAGATTTCTTTAAGATAAAGGATCTTTATTTCAAGGTTCAATGAAATACATTGAAGAAATCTCTGAATAAGCTGTTTTTTTTTTTTTTTGGTTTTTGTAATGTGGGTCTTTGAAACATAGAATTTATCTCACTCTTCAAATAACTGTTTTTTCCTCCCTTTCAGGCTGTAGGCAGAACTAATTTACATGAGAGTAGAGAAAAAGAACAAAGCCTTCTAAAAAAAACCCTTTAGGTCACCTCCAGACAGGGAACCCCAGCAGGAGCTTTCCTTTTCCCTGGTTTTACAAACTGGAAACAAATTGGTCTACCTCGTCTGCAGAGTGGAAAAGCTTATTTTGAGCTTCCTAATTTCCCTGTTTCATGCCCAACTGGAACTTTGGGGTTTGACTTCATTCCTTGCCTTCATAAGCCTAACTGTTTAAGGCTAGATAACATGTGAGAGAAATTTAAGCAGAGGAGGACTCCAGTGTGAGTCTGGAGTTAATAAAGGAGTTTTTAGACAGCCACATATGTTTAGTGATTGTGGAAGTGTAAACATTAACCAGGGTTCTTAGACCCTCTCAAGGGGCTTCCAGAAAGGCTTCTGAGGTTTAAATACATGATCTCCAAATCACTTTGGCATAAGCGCTCTCCATGAATCAGCAGTTTTGTTTTGCTTTGTTTTGTTTGTTTTTCTTAAGCTTCAAGGTAGTTTATTTAAAAAAAAAAAGCCTAAAGCCACATAATTTTCCAACCCAATCATTTGAGAATTATTTCTGGATACAAGTCAACAAACATTTTTAAGCAGTAAATCCAAAAGCCTGGAAACAATACAGATACAAGCATCTAAGTGCCTTCTGGATAAACGAACTGTGTAAAGTACCAAGGAAAGATGAGAACAGGGACAAGTCTTAAAGGCTCATCACAATTCTCTGATTCTCCTCCCAAATTTCTTTTTTGCTTGCAGGCTTTGGAATAAAACACAATTTCATCAAGCTTAAAGTCTAGTAAAGAGATAACAGCAATATAGATGGCTACAATGCACAATATTACATGATTAGAATCTTAGAGAATCATCAGAGTGCTATATGAGGCCTGAGAGGCATATGGTATAATGGTTCTATCCTTGCAGTCATGAAGACTCAAATTCATGCCCTGTCTTTAGCCTATACTAGCAATATGACTATGTGGAAAGCCACTTAACCTCTCACTGAAGGTAGGCAATTCTCCAAGAATACCAATGATTGTTGATCTTCATTGGTGAAGAGAATTTCCACACAGGAAAACCCCTACAAATTAAAAAACAATTCCAAAACATGGGAAGTATAAAAGGAAGAAAAAGTATTATAAGACCACCCAGTCAGGAAAGAATTTAAAGGTTGGATATAAATTCAGCTAGCAAAGAGTATATTGGGGGGGGGGGGGGGCGGCGTAGCAGGGAGACGAAGGAGATCATTCTAGGAATATGGAACAGAATGTGGTCCTAGGGTTTGAAGTAGGCCAGCTGGAGAGAAATACAGAATATAGGTAGGTGAGTAATAAATATAAAATAAATCTAAAAGGAAAATGGTGCCAACTGGATGAGGGCCTTGAATATCAGGCAAAGCAGTCTGAAAGCAGTAAGAAGCCAGTGAAAATTTCTAGACAGAGGAACGACACAACCAGATAGGAATGATAATTCTGGATGTTGTATGAAGGGTACAATATAGACAAGATTTGCCTAAGGCCTATAACAATATATCAGATTGTGGTAATGAAGACTTGTGAGGGGAGAGAGCGAGATCCTAGAAGAGAGACAAATATGAGAAATATTGTGTAGAAAGAAAAAAATAGGACCTGGTAACTGACTGGATTGGACAGCTAGATGGCTTACAGGATAGAGTGCCAGGCCTGAAGTCAGGAAAATTCATCTTCCAGAGTCAAATCTGGCCTCAGACACTTGCTAGCTGTGTGTCCCTAGGCAAGCCATTTAACCCTGTTTGCCTCAGTTTCCTCATCTATAAAATGAGCTGGAGAAGGAAATGGCAAACCATTCTACTATCTTGACCAAAGAAACAAAAACCCCAAATAGGGTCATGAAGAGTCAGACATGACTGAAATGAATAAACAGCAATAAAAAATTGACTGGACATGAGAAGTAAAGAAAAAGGATGATTCCAAGGTAAAAAACACAGAACACTGTGATCAATGAAGCCACAGATATAATGCAATCCAAGAGAGCCCAGAATATTTCATACACTTAAAGAGAATATCTGTCTAACCCTATTTCATATGGAACCCCTCATTAAAAAATGGTTCAAGAATGATATCTGAACCAAGTTACCATACTAAGTTGCTTGGTTTTTTCCCTTCCTTTTGAGAGCCAAGAGAATTCTTGCACTGTTGTTCAGGTGCAGAATTTATGCATCGCCTTTCTGATTAATATTTAAGGAGACTGTTTGGCAGTAGAGGTTCTAAACATGTTTTGCAAGGAATTGGCAAAGGGGAAGTTGAGTAATCAACAATACACCAAAGACTTGTGAAGAAAAATATTCACATTCAATATTAATCAAGTGACACTCTGGGCCGTTTGTCCTACCCATCCTCTGAAGTCAAGTCTACCAAGGTTACTGGTGGAATGTCTTAATAGTCTTCAGAAAAGTGATTACAATTGGGAAATTGAAAATGGGAGCAAATCGCTACTGTCCTGGGAGCTGTGTCACCCACTATTTCTGTGGAAAGCCACCTTTAGGAAATGATCCAGGCACTTGCACTAAGAATAACTGGTATTTCCAGTTGACTTGTGTTTTTAATCAGTATTATTTGTGTGGTCCACAGACATTGTACCATCTGGTTTAGTCTTTACTATAATGGTATTCCTTAAGTGAAGATTCTACAAAGCAGTCAGTTCCGTAACTGAGAACCCACTAGAGGTACAGGTGCTATGAGTAATCTTAAGGGAAGGCAATGGCACATCAGCCAGTCCCTACAGTGGCAGCTGCTTTGCTCTCTTGTCTGCTCTCCACATAAGATACACTCAGCAGAATTCTGGGGCAGTCAGTGTTGTTTCTCTACCAAGGGACTCACTGCCTTCTATTATCAGATTCAGGATGTGTCAACCCTGGGTAATATGAAATAGGTGGTGTGTTTGGACACATTCCCAGGGCCAGACACATTCAGTGTTGTTATGCCACTATAGAGTTGTTCACTTACTGACTAGGAGACCTTGAGTAAGTCAGTTAAGCTTTCTGATTCCCTTTTTCTTCTTATTTGAAAAGAGGACAAATATAGAACCTACAGATATGTCAATCAGTCTATCGACAAACATCCAAGTATTTATTAAGCAGCTACTATTTCCCAGGCATTGTACTAAGCCCTGGGGGATACAAATAGAAAAGTAAAAGTCTGTCCTCAAGAAGCTTATGTTCTAGTGGTAGAAATACAGAGTGTCCCAAAAGTCTTAGTAAGTCTTAAGCTTTAACAGCCTTAATTGCTTAAGATGGCATTAGGATTTGGGGGACATGCTGTCTACAAAATAAATGCAAAATTGGAGAAGGAGGGCACTGGCAGTGGGAAGCTCAGATAAGGTTTCATGTGGAAAATGAGACTTTAAGCCAAATTTTAAAGTAAACCAAGGATTCTAGGGGAGAAGAGTATTCTTAAAGTTGTTGGAAGGGTCAAATGAAATAATATTTGTAATGTTCTGCAAACTTTAAAGATCAATATAGATGCCAGCTACTATTATGAACATCACCATCATCAATATTATTTTCAGGGACAACAATGAGATATCCCACAAATGCCTGTCCTCCATGAATAGTTAACTGAGCCCTTTTCTTTCCCCTCCCTCCAGAAAGAAGGCCGTCTATCTTGTGCCCTATTCCTACATTCTGAGACTAAAAAGCTCATTTAAATATGTTCATGTGCAACCAAGTGATAGTTGATATATTCCCCTACCAGATCCCATGCAGGATTAGGCAAGACCAATAGGCTTGAAATAAAAAGGAAGACTGAGCTCTGTTCTTGCTTCTGCTGCAAACAGAATCCTAGAATCCTAGAAATGTATGGCAGCTTAGAGGTCATCTAGTCTGTCCCCAACAGGATAGCTAAGATAGAGTGATAGACCTGAAGTCAGGAAGACTCATCTTCTGGAGTTCAAATCTGGCCTCAGATACATACTGGGCAAGTCATTTAACCCTATTCGCTTCAGTTTCTTCATCTGTAAAATGAGCTAGAGCAGGAACTGCTAAACCACTCTAGTATCTTTGCTAAGAAAACTCCAAATGGGGGCATAAAGAGTTGGACACAACTGAAAAATGTCTGAACAACAAAGTCCATTCCCAAAATGAAGCATGAACTCCATATATAGCATCCCCTATACTGGAAGACCTTCAGTGACAGGGAACTCACTGGCTCCATGGGAATCCCGTCCCACTTCTAGACAACTTTACTTCTCAAGACGCTTCCTACAGTTCCTGGCACATGGCAAGTACTTAATAAATGCATTTTTCCTTTTCTTTATATTAAGTTGCAATCTGCTTTCCTGTTACTTCTATTCACTGGTTCTCCTTTTAGCTTCTTAGCAATTCTAAACCAACAAATCTGAGATTTTTTAGGCGAAACATTTCTAAACCCTTGTATTACATGTTTATTTGTTTTAATAATCTGCTACCGTCTTTTGTATGTATTCCAACTTGGCAATGTTCTTCCTAAAATATGTCCCCTAAGAGTTAATCATTATGTGACAGTGGGCAAGTAACTTAATCTCCCTGAAACTCAGTTTCCCCACTTGAGAAATGGGGATAATAATGTATATACTTCCATCTTCACATTTCTGTCTTTTTTTGGGGGGGAAGGGCAGGGCAATTGGAGTTAAGTGACTTGCCCAAGGTCACACAGCTAGTAAGTGTGTCAAGTGTCTGAGGCCAGATTTGAACTCAGGTTCTCCTGACTCCAGGGCCAGTGCTATATTCACTGCACCACTTAGCCACCCCAGACTTCACACTTTTGTTAGGTTTATATAAATTATTATACATAAAGTACTGATCATCATTATTATTTTATCAAATACCATGATATGGAGTGAGTCAATCTACTAACATTTATCAAGAACTTACTACATACCAGGCATTATACCAAGTGGGGAAATAAAGGCAAAAGACAGTCAGTCTCTGATCTCAAGGGGTTTATGGATTAATGTGAGACACAATGTGTAATCAGCTATGTAAAAACAGGATATATACAAGATAAATTGGAGATAATCTCTGAATGAAGGCATTTACAATTAGGAGAATTGGGAAAGATTTATTGCAGAAGGTAGGTGTTTAGCCAAGATTTAAAGGAAACCAGGAAAGTTAGGAGGTAGAGATGAAGAGAGAAAGAATTCCAGGCATGTGAGACAGCATGAGAAAATGTTCAGTCATGAGATAGAGGCCAGTGTCATTGGGTGGCAGAATATGTGGAAGTATGGAAGGCATAAGAAAACAGAAAGGTAGGAAGAGGCCAGGTTACAGAGAATTTATATGGGACCCTGGAGTGAGCCGTAAGCCATTGGAGTTGATTGAATGGAGGTGGGGAGGAGGCAGGGGGTGGAGCAACATGGACAAAAGCAAATAGCTTAGCCCAAAGAGTGGTGAAGTCTTCAGCACCAAACCAAGAAAGTAGAGGTCATCCTTTGATAAAGCAGCTTTCTATCACACCTCAAATTTTCTCAAAAACTTCTACAAATTAATGAATTGTAGAGTGATCCCTCTTTGGAAAGAAATCTATATGTCACTGATGTTCATTTTGAAGAAGGCTAAAATTAAGTATCACCAGAACTAAGGAAATTCTTTGGCTGTGGTATAGAAATGAAAGCAATCATCAAACCTAATATTATTCTGCAGTGTTCTGACAAAGTAGAGCAAAAGTCAATCCATGAAGCCAACTTGTTTTTGAGGGAGAAAGTCAAGGAAGGTATGATATTAATATAGCTTGAACAACCTTTGCTATTGTTCAGTTGTTCAACTGTGTCTGACTCTTTGTGACCCCAGCATACCAGTGCTGTCCATGGGATGTTCTTGGCAAAAACACTAGAGTGGTTTGCCATTTCCTTCATCAATGGCTTAAGGCAAACAGAGGTTAAGTGACTTGCCTAAGGATCACACAGCTAGATAAGTGTCTGAGGCCAGATCTGAAATCAGATCTTCCTGACTCCAGGGCCAACATGTTATCAACTGAGCCCACTAACTGCCTCCAACCTTAGTATCTAGAAATTTACCATTTAAAATTAAGGATGGATTGAGGGTGAGCGATCCAAAGGGCAGATACTATGATGTCTATTTTAGTTCAGTGTTTAAAATCATATAGAATATTGATAATATGAGGGTTACATAGACTTTGTTATCACTTCAGTAACATCACTATAAATGTATGGTCATATGAAGGATTTCCTGAGAACTGGTGACATTTATTTTCAGTCTTCTTCAGAATAAACACTAATGAGGTCCAGATTTCTTTCCAAAGAGGGATCACCATACAATTTATTAATTGGTAGAGGTTTTAAAAAGAATTTGAGATATGGTAGAAAAACAATTTATCAGAAATAAAAAAAAACTCTTCTACTCTCCTGGTTTGGTTCTTAAAATCCCCACCACTCTTCGGGTCAAGATAAAGACCTAAAAGAGACATCATATCTGCCTTCCAGAATGGTCACCTTCAAGTCATTCTTAATGACAAATGGTAAATTTCTAGATGCTTAGGGAAGCTTGAAGCTCATTACAAGTGCTTTAAAGAGTAATTAGCCTCTAGAGTATACATCTCTTGCTTGCCTCAAGTCACCAAGGAGCCTGGGAAAGCACATGAGGCACTGGACTGAGATGGAAATGTACTAACTTGATCAAGCATGTCTGATTTGTTGTAATACGCTTTATAATTTCAGCTCAACAAAATTAGCCACAAGCCGCATTTAAATCATCTCAAAAGATTAAATCTTTTCAAACCAAATACAGCATTTCAGGGAGAGATAATTTTCATCAGATGGAAAAAGAAAGAGGGAGAAAAAAAACATCAAATAAAAACAATAGTTCATAAGTCTAGTCCAGTAGGCCATCTAGTTCCCCATAAATGGGAACATAAAATTCAGGTAATATGTCCTTCCAGCAAGGGAGAGCATCACCTAGACCTCTTTTATTTATGAGGAATAGCCTTGAAATTGATGATTTGTGGTCAAGATGGCAGAAAAAATGCAGAGATTTGCCTGAACTCTACAAAAAAACCCCTTCACACACCTTTAAGTAATGCCATAAAATAATTCCTGGAGTGGTAGAACACACAAAAAGAAGGGGTGAAATAATTTTCTAGTCAAAGACAACTTAGAAGGTCTGCAGGAAAGGTCTATCCTACCTGGATGAGAGTGGAGTACAGTCCAGTGCAGGCCACACTAGAACACAGCCAGCCCAAGCAAACCAGGAGCAGGCCTCAGGAGCCTCTGAATCAGTAACAGTAGTGGCTGCTTCCAGAGCTCTCAGCCCACAGATGGTAAGGGGGACAAACAACTGGTCAGAAGGAGATTGCAGGGCGGAGCCAAGATGGCAGAGTAGAAACAGCGCGTCCAAGCCACTGTCCCCCCAGATCACTTCCAAACTATGTAAAAGGGGACTCTGAACAACTTCTGGAGCCCCAGCACCCACAGAACAACACAGAGAAGCTAACCTCCCACTGAGGACAGCCCAGCAGCCCTGAAAGAAGGACCAGCGCAGTGATCTGGGAGCCGGCAGCACAGCATAGCGCTCAGTGCGCAAGGAGCCAAGCAGAGGTCCAGTCCACCTGAGTCGCGATTTTAGCCCCAGGGCAGCCAGGCCAGCAGCTTGTTGGAAGGACCCCAGAACACCAGCAGCTGTGGCGATTCCAGAATTATCAACATAGACATGCCCAGGACAAAGTAAGAGGATAGTGCCCTATGGACTTTGGGACCAGTATTTGGGGAATGTGTCGGCTTCCTCCCCTGGGGGCTAGAAGCCTCTGAGGAGACACACCATTTTGTAGTTTACAGAGGCAGCTCCAGCTCCTGGCCTGCAAACTGTAAGGAGATCCAGCGATCAGCCTTGGAGGGTAATCGCTCTTGCTTTAACCTCCCTGGATCTGGACTGTGATCTGGGGTGGAGGTCGTGGGTGGGTTTCCAGCTTGCCAGAAACAGAAGTTGGCACCCCCCACATGTTCGGGATGAAAGTTCCCATCTGGCACCAGGACATACTGTGGCAACAAGCCCAAAAGTCAAGTAATTAAGTGGCAACATGCCAAGGTAAAGGAAACAAATTAAACAGAAAAATGCAACCTTAGACTCCTACTTTGGGGGCAAAGGGAATCGAAGCATGGAACAGTCAGAGGACTGTGAGGTCAGAAATCCTGCTCCAAAAGCCCCAAAGGAAAATATGAGTGGGTTACAGACCATAGAGGACCTTAAGAAGGACTTTAAAAATCAAATAAGAGAAGTGGAGGAAAAATTGGGAAGAGAAATGAGAAGGATGCAGGAAAAGTATGAAATGAGGGTCAACAGCCTGACTGAGGAAAACAATTCCTTAAAAAATAGACTAACTCAAATGGCAAAGGAGGCCCAAAAGGGCAATGAGGAGAAGAATGCCTTGAAAAGTCGAATTTGCAAGATGGAAAAAGAATCTCAAAAGTTCACTGAGGAGATTCATTCCTTCAGAGTTAGACTAGAGCAAATGGAAGCTAATGATTTTATGAGAAATCAAGATGCTGTTAAGCAGATCCAAACAAATGAAAGATTAGAAGGCAATGTGAAATATCTCATGGGAAAAACCACTGACCTGGAAAATAGATCCAGGAGAGACAATTTAAAAATTATTGGACTACCTGAAAGCCATGATGAAAGAAAGAACCTAGAAATCACCCTTCAAGAAATTCTCAAGGAAAATTGCCCTGATGTTTTAGATCCAGAGGGCAAAATAGAGGTTGAAAGAATCCACTGATCACCTCCTGAAAAAGATCCCAAAAAGAAAACTCCCAGAAATATTATAGCCAGGTTCCAGAATCCCCAGATCAAGGAGAAAATACTCCAAGCAGCCAGGAAGAAACAATTTCAATGTTGTGGAAACACAATCAGAATAGCCCTGGACCAGACAGCTTCTACACTGAGGAATTATAGGGCTTGGAATATGATATTCCAGAGGGCAAAAGAGCTGGGACTGAACCCAAGGGTCACCTACCCAGCAAAACTAAGTATTTTGTTTCAGGGGAAAATAAAGTCATTCAGTGGAATAGAAGACTTTCAAGCATTCTTGAGGAAAAAACCAGAGTTGAATAGAAAATTTGACATCCAGTAGCAAGAAGCAAGAGATGCCTGAGGAGGTAATCAGGGAAAAGAAATTAAAAGGAACTTATCAAAGTGAACTATTTACATTCTTATATGGAAAAACAATAACTGTGACTGATGAAATCTTTCTCAGTATGAAAATAATGGAAGAAGGGTGTATGGTCATATGAATACATATGCGAATGTGTGTATATATGTTTACAGTTATATATGGATAGAGGGTATAGGTTGAATTTGTTGGGAAGGGAGGATACTCAAGGGGTGAAGTTGTGAGGTGAGAGAGGAAAGTGGCAGGGGGAGATGGGGAGGGACAGGGTAGGGTAAACTATTTCATATGGAAGAAGCTAGGGGCAGTGGCTGCAAGGGAGGGGAAGAATAGGAAGGCAAAAAGGCAAAACCACATTCTCATTGAATTTGGTTCAGGGAGAGAATGACATACATACTAAATGGGATATTTCAACCTACAGCAGAATAGGGGGAAGGGGTATGAGAGAAGGGATGATGGATGGGAGGGCATCCTTGGGGGGAGGGGAGGTTGGAAGTACCCACTATAGAAGAGGGACAGGATCATGTAGGTAATGGACCAAGTGGGGAGTGGGATGGGTCTGAGGGAATTATAAGCAGCCTTGTGCAATATATCTACTATGGTAATGTTTTGCATAGCTAGACATGTACAACATATACTGAATTACTTATCTTCCCAGGGGGAATGGGTGACAAGGGAGGAAGGGAATGGACCTGAAATTCGAGGTCTTAAAATTAAATGTTTCAAATATATTTAAATACTATTATTAATACTCTTTTGCTTGTGGTTGGGAGATAAGATGTGCGGGCATTGGAACACAGAGATTCACCTTCCTTTAATGGAAAAGTCGAAGGGGGTGTCGGAGAAGATATGGAAGAGAGCAGATTGGAGGAAGCGATATCTTGTGGGACTGCTATTCTGGGAGAGTGGGTAGGGGAAAAACGGGGGGAAATAATTGTAACTCAAAGTCTGGTGGAAATAAATGATGTAAAACAGAAGTTAATAAAGCATTTGTTTAAAAAAAAAAGAAGGAAGAGATTGCAAGGGTCTCTTTGCTAGCTCTGAGGCAGGACTCTGTTACTTTGCCCCATACTCACACCTGGATCACAATCCTAGGTGGCCACCCCAGGGTGAGGAGGAGCACTAGCACACCAGAGCTTGTGGCAGTAGAGGAGCAGGGACCTTCATCACAGTTCTAGGGCAAAAAACAGTGCTTGTGGTCCCTTACAGACCCGAGCATGGGCCAGGAGAGGAGAGGTATCATCTTCTTAGATGATACCACCTTGAAAGAACTGAAAACTTACAGGTTCCTAGAAGTATCTCTGAAAACAGTTGCATAAAACCTCAGAAGCTTATGACAGGGCATCCTCCACCCTGGAAGTAGAGTTCTACCTTTAAAAAGAGTTAAAATGTCAAGTAATTGACCAGCAAATGAGCAAAGAAAGGGGAAAAAAATTCAGACTATAAAATCTTACTTTGGTGGCAGGGAAGATCAAAATACATACTCAGAAGAAGACAACAAAGTCAAAGCTCCGACACCCAAAGCCTCAGTGAAAAATATGAATTGATTTCAGGCCATGGAAGGGCTCAAAAAAGATTTTGAAAATCAAGTAAGAAAGGTAGAGAAAAAATTGGGAAGAGAAATGAGAGTGATGCAAGACAATCACAAAAAGAGTCAATAACTTGGTAAAGGAGACAGAAAAAAATAATGAAGAAAAAAACACTTAAAAAAACAGAACAGGCCAAATGGTA
Source organism: Gymnobelideus leadbeateri (assembly GCA_011680675.1). Taxonomy (NCBI): domain Eukaryota; kingdom Metazoa; phylum Chordata; class Mammalia; order Diprotodontia; family Petauridae; genus Gymnobelideus; species Gymnobelideus leadbeateri. Next base: position 186,103 of record WOXC01009880.1, on the reverse strand, counting down.
AAAGAGGTACAAAAAACCAATGAGGAGAAGAATAACTTAAAAAGTAGAATTGGTCAAATGGAAAAATAGGCACAAAAATTCACTGAAGAAAAAAATTTTTAAAAAGTAAAATTGATTCAGAAAAAGAAATATGTAGTGTGCATGGAATCTAAATGCAGATAAAGCATACTATTTGCTGTTCTTTTTTGTTGTTTCTTCTTTCTCATAGTGCCTCCCATTGGTTCTAATTCTTCTTTACAATATGACTAATGCAAAAAAGTAGAATTAACCAAATAGAATTGACCAAATGAAAAGCAGGTCCAAAAACTCACCGAAGAAAGTAATTCCTTAAACATTAGAATTAAGCAAGTAGAAGGTAATGACTTTTTGAAAAATCAAGAAGCAATAAAAAGTAAGAATGAAAAAATAGAAGACAATGTGACATAGCTTATTGGAAAAACAACTGACCTGGAAAATAGATCTAGGAGAGATAATTTACAAATTATTGGACTATCTATAAGGCATGATCCAAAAAAAGAGCCCAGACATGATCTTTCAAGAAATTATCAAGAAAATTGCTCTCACATTATAGAACCAGAGGGTAAAGTAAAAATTGTAAGAATCCAGCAATGACCTCCTGAAAGACATCCCAAAATGAAAACTCCCAGGAATATTACAGCCAAATTCCAGAACTCCCAAGTCAAAGAGAAAATATTTCAAGTAGCCAGAAAGAAACAATTAAAGTATTGTAGAGCCAGAGTCAGATAACAAGAAGATTTAGCAGCTTTTACATTAAAGGATCATAGAAATTGAAATATGATATTCCAGAGGGTAAAGAAGCTAGGATTACAACCTTGAATCACCTACCCAGCAAAACTGAGTATAATCCTTCAGGGGGAAAATGGACATTCAAAGAAATAGAGGAGTTTCAAGCATTCTTGATAGAAAGACCTGAAATAAAGAGAAAATTTGACTTTCAAATACAAGACTCAAGAGTAGCATAAAAAGGTAAACAGGAATGGAGCAGCTAGGTGGTGCAGTGAGTAGAGCGTTGGCCCTAGAGTCAGAAGGACCTGAGTTCAGATCTGGCCTCAGACACTTAACGTACACACTAATAAAAACCTAGCTGTATGACCTTGGGCAAGTTACTTAACCCCAATTGCCCTCCAAAAAAAAAAGGGTAAACAGGAAAAAAGGATTTAATAAGGTTAAACTATTTATACTCCTACATGAGAAGATGATGATTGTAATCCAAAAGAACTTTCTCATTCTCAGTTAGAAGAAATATATATAGAGAGAAGACACAGATGTGAGTTGAATATGAGGGGATGAGATCTAAAAGATAAAGTTAAGTAGTGAGAGAAGTATGTTCTGGGAGAAAGGGAAAGGGAGAGGTAGAATGGGATAAATGATTTCAAATAAAAGAGGCAAGAAAAGGTTTTTACAGTAGAGGGGAAAGGGGGAAGAGAGGGATGTGAGAGGGAGTAAGTGAACCTTACTCTCATTAAAATTGGCTCAGAGAGAAAATAGCACACACATACACACACACACACACACACACACACACACACACACACAATTGGATATAGAAACCTATCTTATCCTACAGAAAAGTAGAAGGGAAAGGGAATAAGAGAATATGGTGGTGATAGAAGTGAGGGAAGATTGGGGGTAGAGGCAGTCAGAAGCAAAACACTTTTTTGGAGGTGAGAAGGCAAGACAATTGGGGTTAAGTGACTTGCCCAAAGTCACACAGCTAGTAAGTATATCAAGTGCCTGAGGTCAAATTTGAACTCAGGTCCTCCTAACTCTAGGGCCGGTGTTCTATTCACTGTGCCACCTAGCTACTCCTTATTCCTTTCTAATTTTTTTAAGCAAAACACTTTTGATAAGGGAGAGGGTGAAAGGAGAGAAAAACTGGAATAAATGGGGGGGGGATAGGATGGAGGGATATACAGTTAGCAATAACATCTATGAAAAAACATTTGAAGCTAGTTTCTCTGATGAAGGCCTCATTTCTCATACATATAGAAAACTGCGTCAACTTTATAAAAATAAAAGCAACTCCCCAACTGATAAATGATCAAGAAGATACGAACAGTTTCCAGGTGAAGTAATCAAAGCTATCTATAGCCATTTGAAAAAATGCTCTAACTATTCATTCAAGAAACACAAATTAAAGCCATTCTGAGGTATTACTTCATACCTATTAGATGGGCTGCTAGGACAGAAAAAAATAGGAAATGACCAATGTTGGAAGGAACGTGGGAAAAATGAGACAATAGTGCACTGTTAGTGTGAACGGATTCGACCATTCTGTAGAGCGATTTGGAACTATAGCCAAAGGGCTACAAAACTATGCTTACCCTTTGACCCAGCCATACCACTACTAGGTCTGTGTCTCAAAAGAGATAAAAAACAAAAAAGGAAAAGTATCCATAATATACAAAAATATTTGCAGCAGCTCTTTTCTGATGGCAAAGAACTGAAAATGGAGGTGAAGCCCATAGATTTGGGAATAACTGAACAAATTGTGGTATATGGTAATGATGAAATACTATTGTGCTATAAGAAAGTATTAGCAGGTGCTCCCAGAAAAACCTGGAAAGACTTGCATGAGCTGATGCAAAATGAAATGTACTGTGTACAAAGTAACAGCAATATTGTAAGATGATCAGCTGTGAATGCCTTAGCCATTCTCAGCAATGCAATGATCCATGACCACTCTGAAGGACTTAGGATGACATCCCCAGAGAAAGAACTGGTGGTGTCTGAATACAGAATGAAACACAATTTTTTTAACTTTGTTTTTCTTTAGTCTTTTTTGTCCGTTTTCTTTCACAACATGACTATTATGGAAATTTTTTGCATTACTACACATGTATAACCTATAACAAATTGCTTGAGGGGGGTAGGGAAGGAGAAAGGGAGAGAATTTGGAACTCAAAGTTTTAAAAATATTAAAAATTGTTTTACATGTAACTGGAGAAAAATAAAATGCTAAATATTTTTAAATTGATGAATTGTATAGTGATCTCTCTTTGAATGGAAATCTAGACTGAAAAGAAGCCAGAAGAAACCAGTATGTGCAAAATCATATGCAAAAAAAAATTGCAAATACATTTTAAAAATCAAGTTCCAAATCATTCACATTTGTAACAATTATATTTTAATAATACAATTCTTCAACATATTTTTCCTTTATGCTGCTTCCTATATCATTTAAGAGAACATAGGATCTATTTACCATTAATACTATACATTCAAAGGTTCAGGAGGTCAGAAAAGACTTAAGAAGCCATCCAATCCAAAACCATCATTTTCTAGATGAGGAAATTGGGGCCTAGAGAAGTTTAGTGACTTTTCCAGAGTCACTGAACTAATAAGTTTCTGAGGCAGGATTTGAATTCCTGCCTCTAAGTTCAGTTATCCATTTACTAGGCTACCTAGATACTGTGAAAAGACAGATGTCAGGAATAAGATTTGAATCCACACCTCTTTTCTTTTTATTTTTTTTTTTGGAGGGGGCAAGGCAGGGCAATTGGGGTTAAGCAACTTGCCCATGGTCAAATGGCAAGTAAGTGTTAAGTGAGTGAGGTCAGATTTGAACTCAGGTCCTTGGGACTCCAGGGTTGGTGCTCTATTCACTGCACCACCTAGCCACCCCACATGCCTCTTTTCTTTACAGATACATAATAGATATCTCATGAAAATCAACATGCTGTAGTAGACAAAGAGTTGAAATTAGAAAGACTTAAATTCAAATCCTGTCTCATATATCTATCAACCATGTAACCCTTCAAATATTATTTGACTTCAATGAGCCTCAGTTTCCCCACTTGTAAAATGTAGATGTTGAACTTGATGGCCTCAAAAGTCCCTTTCAGCTCTAAATCTATAACGCTATGCTCCTGTGGCCCTAATTTTCATTAGACCCTGGTGATGAGGATTCAAACATTTGTTCAGAAGTAGAAGCTTTTTCCGTTTTCTTGGAACCTAGCCATTGAAAAATAAACATATAATCAATAGATCTTGGTTTTATTGACAGCACTGCCATTAACTATCAGTGAAGACTGAGATAAGTCATTTGACCTCTCTGAGCCTGTTTCCTCCTCTTCAAAATGAGGATCTAAAACCAAATAATCTCTAAGGTCTTTTCTGGTTCTCATAATCCATAATGTCTATTATTCTTTTAAATTGAGGCTTGAATTTTTCTTTTTTATTTAAATTTTCTTCTTTTATGAGCTTATAATTATTAATAAAAATGGGCATTTGATATACAAAGAAAAAAGGTATATGAAGTTGTGAACTTTTGCTATATACTTTTTTTAAAGTGTATATTGAGTTTAACACAGTAATGGCCAAATTACCCAGTTTATTTGTTTCCTCTTCTGAACTTTTTGTTTTCTTCTATGTATTTAAAAAAAATAATCTTTTTTTTTCTTTTGCAGCTCTATCACTGTATGATAATGATCTCTCCAACAGAAGTTTTCCATTTTAAGAAATATAGTTAAACAAAGTAATTCAACACATTGGCCATGTCTAAAAATGTATATCTGTTTTTGTATCTCTGGTTCATCACTTTTCTCCATACTTGCTTCATCATTGGTCTTCTGAAGTCATGCTTAGTCATGGCATTGATCAGATTTCTGAAGACTTTCAGAGCTGTTTTCCTTTCTTTTATTATGATCTTTATAAAATTGCTCTCTTGGTTCTGCTTACTTAACTATCAGGTTACAAAAGTCTTCCTTAGTTTCTCTGAATTGGGTATATTACCATAGATTTCCAATTATAGAAAGCACAGTGGTTTTTCTCCAAGGAATTCTTTATTTCTCCTGTTGGAAACCATCTTTCACTAGAAGCCTCTGAATACCATGACTTCTCCAACAATAAGCCTATGCATAGCATCTTCAGGATGACTCAGAGATGAAAGCATCCCATCATCTCTAGGCTAGAAAAAATTCCCTCAAATCTCCTTCAGAATCAACCCTGCAATAGCCAGGCTTTAAGAATTTTTGGCACAGGATGTCCCAAAAGACATTTATATCTACTAATAGCTCCCAATATATTAAACAAATGCACAGAAAAGATTAAATTAGAATGCAGGAAAATAAATTTATCTGTCTAGTTTCTATATATGGGGACATATTCCTCAGAATATTAAAACCTAAAGATCCTTGCATATGCATACATATCCTCACAAAGAGTATTACCTTGGACTCTATATTCTTCTAATCCAAAAATTAACCCCTAAACTTAGAGATTTTGCACTCCCTGGGAATAGAAGGCTGCACTATAACTTGTTTGTACCTGCTTCTGCAAGAGAACAGAAAAATGCCATCTGCAGTGTAAAAGAAAGTAGCTCCTTTGTATTTAGGATTAGGGTTAGTTTTGTATTCATACTTCTGTCTGAATCTAAAGGCCATGACACTGTATAAAAGACATGCATCCAGGATTACCTCCAAGCTTGCTTCCATATCCACACTCCTTTCAAATTCTCCTTTTTAGACTGTTGGTCAACCATTAAAGGACTCTGCCACATCCCTTACTCCCTTGGCTCCAAGTCAAGCTAGATGTAGACCTAACACCAAATTTTCAGGGCCTACAAAAGAAAAACCAGAGAATGAAAGAAAATCTAATTATCCTCCCCATAAATAAAAACTCTGTCTCTACTTTGGTGAAACTTACAGGATAAGCACAAGCCGATGGATACTGCCCTCTTCGTGATGCCTTTCCAAACAGCTAGAATGCAATGAAGTATGAACCACTAATTTCAATGCTGACATACTCCATGTCATCCAAGTATCATGCCTTGGTGCCCTACATGGAATGCTGCTGAGGAAGACATTAGAGAAGACTTGCCCAATTCTAAAGCTTCAAAATTTCAAATGGAGAAAAAGGGAGGCATGATTTTGAAAAATTGAAATGTCAATTACACAAGCAAAGAACTCAGAAGGACCTTAGAGGTTGGCAATCTGGTTCTCTTATTCCCAGATAGAGCTATACTTACTACCTGCTAGAAAAAAAAAAAAAAGAAAGAAACTAGTCCACTATCTTAGAGAAAGGAAAAAGTCACTTGTATTTGAAAGCAATACTTTAACAGTCCTTTTAAAATTCACAAATATCTAAAATTCACTTTTAACTATAAAATGATCCCTTCCTTTTCACATTTCAAGCCATAACATTGCAACTGAAGGGAAAGCTTAATCCTATTCCCATATAGCTCTTACTTCTTTAACATTTGCATAAACAATCTTTACAGGAAAAAAAAAGTATGTATCCTTTCTCTGACAAAATTCTTATCCATTTTCCTTTGCAATGACAGAAAATGCATATTCCCTTGATTGATTTTTTTAAGAGTAAACAAACCACCTTTAACATGGGAACCCTTGCACCTCATCCCCCTTACAGGACAAAACAGCAGGGTTAATGGAAAAGAGGAAGAGCCTTACATCTGACAGTGATTGAACCTCAAAGTCATTTTTAAATTCCTTGGGGAAAATGTCATTTCTAAGCAGAGCAAAGAACAGTGTGGAGGCACAGTGACCTGTTGGGATATGTAAATGTAGCCCTGAAAGTCCATGCAAAGTAATTATGTTAAGCACTTAGTGAAATTGGGTCATGTTGAGGGTTTTAAAATGAAAAGGCTCTATAAGAGAAAGGAAAGAACCCTAGGGAATGATTCTCTATCCCTCTGGTGATGGGTTCAAATTTCTTATAACTTTTATGAGTAGAACAATTCTCTTTTTCGCTAACCCAAACTTCTATAGTTGCAACTAATCTATAATTCTTTTGATTTATCAAAATAAAAATAAAATAAAATAAAATAAAGATTCTCTAACTCTGTATAACCCACTGAGCTAGTGGTCAAGAATAGATTGGTTGGTTGGTTGGTTGTCCTTTGTTCTCAAGGAGGACCAAAATGGTATTACTATGCTAGGGTCGAGTTACACAGCCAACACACAGCCAACTGTGGCTGATCAGATCACAGATCACCAAAATGTACAGTTTTGAAATCTCATTATAAAGAAATTGCTTTAATGAAGACAATAATCTCCTTGGAGGCAAGGATGACATTTTAGTAATTCTTTTGTTAACGGAACTTAGAATTGTGACACATGGTTTTGTGTGTGCGCATGTGTATGTTTAATCTGAATTCATGGTTTCATTGGTGTAAAAATTTCCCTGGCATGAAAATTTCTTCCCCCTTTGAAGATCAGCAACATGTCTATAACTTACTATCTTAGTGTGATCTTGAAACACTGAGTGGTTAAGTTATTTGCTGAGTATTACCCAGATTTATATAACTTCAAAGTTGGTCCTCCTTCCACTATGCCACAGTCCCTCCCATATTATTGTTTTTCGTATTTTTGTTGGTGCTAATGGCCTAAGTATTGACCCCAGAATGATTTTAACCTCAAATTTCTTCACCATCAAACTAGTATTTTAGACAACATAGAAAAAAATAAGCTTTTGTAAGAACATGAGAGGCTCTAGATTGAATAACTGTTTTTAGTTAAATTCCCTTAAAAGTTCAGTAATTATTATAGTCAGTAAACTTGTTAGACTTAGTTGATAATTTCCAATCTACCTTATTTTTTAAAAGGGGGAAAACACTTGGCACTCCTCACTAAATTTATTGAGATAAGCTAAGCAGAGAATTCTATCTGACATGCTTAATATTCTGTTCTAGATTGTCAACAGAATGAACAGCTGCTTTACCTTGTTTCACACTGGAAAAGGACTGCCCTTTAATTTTGTTCAGGTGCAAAAGTATCATCATTAACTTCTCTCCCAGGTTCTCAGTACCTCAGAAAGAGAAAAGAGTAAAGTACGGATGAGTCATACTACTCTGTGGGAGAAATCCTTGTGGGCATTTAGAGACTCTCCTTCTAAAGAAGTCATTTGGCATGGCATGTCTGACTAGTGACAAGGATCTGTGAACAATGGTCAAGGGATAGTCTAAGAAAAGGTCAAAACATATCCTCACAGCTATTTTCCCTATGGAAAACAATAAGTTTTCAAGACTAGAAATACTAAAAAAGGAAGGGAACTGGGAAGGAATGTTCCCTGATCAAAGTTTAGGTTCCATTAGAATCTCACAAGGCAGAGTGGAGCAAAGAAATCATGGTGAAAAGAAAACTAGGTGCCAGCCCTGGCCATGTCACTAATTGGTATGACCTTCTCTGAGATACTTTACTTGCTGGTCACATGAGAGATGGATCTAGACCAGAGGGCTCAAATACAAAAGAACATACATAATATTAATATGTGATTTCCTGAATCAATATGTGACCATGGGGATCTTTGTCCAGTGGTCTCCATTTCTATTTGAGTTTGATGCCACTGGTCTAAGGTCCTTTCCAGCCCTGTGACTTTTACCTCTGATTGGCACTAATTCTCCAGGTTCGTTATATTACAAACTGATCTTTCAAAAGCCTTCACAGAAATGTATCCCCTGCTGCTCATGCTTTTAAAAATAATCCACCTCCACTCCATTCCACTTTAGTCCTTTGTGCAGTTCCTAGGAGTTTTGTTCCCTAGCATGAGAGTGAAACCACTTGAATTTTAAGAGATCTATCCTTAAACTCACTTGCAATGTAACAAGTTTATTTAAAATTTTAGGCAGACACTATGTTTGGGGAAAAGATTTGGGAGACAGTAGTTTGTATCCCCTTTGGGCTAAGATAAGACTATCTCTACCAAGTAGGCTGGGAAAATTTTCATAACACTAAGATTATTGTTCTTCAAGGAAATAATTAATGAGAACCAGTAAAGAATCAAGCTAAGTCAGTAAGATTTAGTGGGAAAAGCACTGAATCTAGCATTAAAAGAATCTTGATTTTACTACCTCTGTGCCTTTGGGCAAGTCACTTCATATGTAAGATGCTATGATCTATATCACTAATAAATATTGTAAAATAGTGAAGTCATAGATATATATACATAGGCAAATTTCAGGCAGAGGCATTTTTCTTCAGCCTTCCTGTCTCTTCTTCTGCTTTCATTCACCCCCTTCTCACCTCCATTCACCAACTGCCTAACATTACCCAAAGCATTAGCCTAATAGGTCCCAGACTTTAAATCTCTTTCTTTACTCCACTTCATTAAAGTTTGGCAGTATTATATCCCATTCCTCCTAAATTCTAATAAAGATACCAGTTTAACAGTCACATGATACACTAACTTACATTGCTATTGTTTGGTTGTTATTCAGTTACTATTTGTGACCCCATTTGGGGTTTTCTTGGCAGAGATTTTGGAGTGGTTTGCCATTTTCTTCTCCACCTCATTTTACATGTGAGGAAACTGAAGCAGTGTTAAATGACTTGCCCATGGTCACATATTAGTGTCTGAGACAAGATACAAATTCTGGAAGATGAGTCTTACTGACTCCAGGTCCTGCACTCTATCAATTGTACCACTTCTGCCCTGCGACCATAGTAGGTTTCTGTGGGGTCCAGTTATCTCAGATGTAGACAATATACCTAGATCTGCTAGAGAGCTAACTGATCATTATTAAATAGGACAAGTTCAGACTCATTTCTTACATTATCACAAAATTATAGAAACTGACAGGACCTCATGGGTCATCTAGTCCAATCCATAACCAACCAAAATCCATATAATAAATGCTTTCCCCCATAGTCCCTGCATCCAGCCAAGGGTCTATGATATTGCATTTGTTTATGAGGTTTATGAGGTTATCTTACCTACTTCAGAATTTGTTTTTGTCCAAGAGTAATGAATTTTTCCCCTTTATGTGGCCTTTGAAGAGTTTCAGTCGATTTATTAGCTGTTACTTTTTTCCTTTTGTACTAGAAAAGGGAGAGAGTAGAGAGGAAGGAAAATTAGCAACTTTGACAATGTCAGCACCTTTTGAGCCATATCAACTTGTCAATTACTATAACACTGATAAACAGTTCCCAAGATCAGGGTAGATATGGGATAGAAGATGATGGGAGAAATGCATAGAAATTGAGAAACTTGAGTTCCTTCCCTTTTTGCCCTTTCTTTTCTTTCTATCCTTTTTTAGGAAATTATGTCTTTGAAATGTATAACAATGTCAATTAAAAACACTCATATAATTATTAATAAGCTAAGGAAAGAAAAGAATAAAAAGATAGGAGGACTTGAAAATATTCTTGTGCAATTTACATGACATAAATCTTTCTAGAGGCTTATCTCTGAGCAGTAGCCTTCCTCACATTATTTCTAAAGCAAATATACACCTGTCAATTTTCAGGCTTCATTATAATCAGGCAAAACCTAAAAGGGCAGCTCCGTTAATCACTTCCATGTACATATTCATAATTCATTGATTCAACAATTTGACCCAGCTTTACCATCATCAGTCATGTCATCATATTAAGGATAATATAGAAATCAAAGCCTGAAATATTAAGCACCATAACTGTATTTATTGACTTACAATCTGTGGCAATAATTTAAGTCAGGGCCAGTATTCTAAGTATTTAACATCTGGCCAATTCATCATGATTATTGTCAAGGTTTTCTAATCAGCTAAAGTCAAAGTGACCAGTGTCTCAAAGAAATAAATTTGCTCCCAACTAATGGGGAAAACAAATTTCACCTCACTTATAGTAAGTCAATTTCCTCAAGGAGATTTTCACAATTGCTAATAGACCAGGCCGACTATGGTATGAGCCTACCAGGCCTGTTGTGGCATTCCTCTCCAGGATCTCGAACTTGGAGGAACGTAGATTTTTGTAGGTCAAGCATTCCTCCAAAGTTATGTCACCTACACTGGAAAGAACAATGGTTTGAGACTTAAAATGCTCAAATCCCAGCTCTGCTATTACCACCCCATGACCTTGGTCAAGTCATTTAACTTCTCTGGACCTTAGGTCCTCATCTGAAAAACTAGGGGTTTGAAATTGATTACCTTTTTGATCCTTTGCAGATCTACCCCCGTGAATCTAGGATCCCAGTAAGGAAAAAGAGGGGGTAGATGACAAATTTGTCCTCTACATTCATGCTTTTGCCTTAAAGATTGTTAGAGAGGATAAAAGCAGATATGAAAACTAGACCTTAAGGAAAAGCAATGTCTCGTTACTGTTGATGTTGGAGCTATTGGTTTTATGAATAATATATGCAATGCTCCACACCTGCAGTCTTCTACAAAGAAGGGAGGGGGTATGTTTGCTCATCCCTTCTCTGGAGTCTAGCTGGATCATTATAATAGCAGAGGATTTTATTTCATTTTTGTTGTCCCTGTTTTACTTTACTTGTGCACTTTGTAGTCATTGGGTACATTGCTTCCTTGGCTCTGCTAACTTCACTCTGCATTAGTCCATATAAATCTTCCCATGAGAAGACATGGGTTATAGTAGAAAGAGTCCTGAACATAGAATCAATAAGTAAAGGTTCAAATACGACCTCTAATATTTATTCACTAGGTGACTATGGGCAAATCACTTAAACTCAGAGCCTTAGTTTCCTCCTCTCTAAAATGGGTATAATAACACTCATGGGGTTGCTGGGAAAGAGCTTTGTAAGGGTAAAAGCTTATACATGTGAGGTTTGATGGCTTATATTCTAAAGTATTTACTATACACATTGGTAGTAAGAGTGTAAGGGTTTTTTAATTTTGCTAATGAAACTAAGATAATTTATTTTTCCTCAAATTCCTCCCATTTGATTGAACTAATAGAACATGGACCCTTTGGTGGCAGGGCCTTTGATTTTGATCTCTGTTCCCTCAGCACCAGGTAAATGCCTCTTGAATGCAATGGAATTTTTCCCCAAAATGTTATCATTTTGCTCTCCTTCCTCTGTCCATTTGTAATTGTGACCTCAGTTTTTCTCTATACTTCTCTTTTATACAATTTAATCACTTAGTCAATAAGCATTTATTAAGTTTCTATTATGTACCAAGCAGTGTGCTAAGTTCAACCATGGCAGTAACTCCACAATATCACCAGCCTCTCAATCACAAATCCAAGGACTTATTAAATCTGACCACTTAGCTCTTCATATAATGTCTTCCATAGGATCACTTCATCTTCAAACCTTCTGCCTCCATCTATCAATTTTACAGATGATGCTATTGGCAGCAAAGATGATCTCTGTGCTTCAAGGTAGAGATGGAAGGGGTGTGGAAAGAGAAGTGAGAAGGGTGAGGGGGTAGGGGAGAAATGGAATCAAATCATAATGCTTTCCAACCTAGGTTCATGGGAAGAAATTGAGCAGACAAAGGAAAACGAAAACACATCCCAGGAAGAAGAAATACTATGAGGAAAGAGTCTGAATCAAGAATTGTTAGGTATATATGAGGGGTAGTTGTACAGTCTGGTTGGAACACAAAATATGTGCAATGAATAGAGAAAAGTAGGATAGAGTTTTATCTGGAGGAGCCTGAAATATAAAACCAAGGAAGGGATTTGAACTTTGCTTAATAAGCAATAGGGAGTAATGGATTTTGAACAGAGGATTGTTATGACTAGATCACAGAAAAATGTCTGGCTATCTTGTGGCTAGAAAAGTGGAAAGAGTGGAAGGAAAAGCTCTTGTTTGAGGAATAGTAAAGAGGACAGTGTCACTGAATGTAGGGTTGAGTAAGATATAAGATTGGGGAAAAAAAGGAGGGGACCGGGTTATGAAATAATCTTAGCAAAGTGCCTAGAATATAGTAGGTGCTTAATAAATGCTTTAGCCTTATAAAGGGCTTTGAAGTGCAGTCAGAATGAGCAACAAATGGGGTGGGGGGTAATAAGCTCAGAATAGGATACATTGAAATTCCTGATCTAGTAGGATATTCAAGTAAAATTTTTCTATAATCAGCAAAACGTGCCCCCTGAATCGCAGCAGAAGGAGTGAGACTGGATATATAGACTTGGGAGTCATCTGCATAGAGATAATAGTAGACACCATGGATGCGAATGAGATTGTCAAGGCAGAGAATACATGGTAGAGGGGAAAAACAGCCAAGAACAATCCTTGGGACCTACCTTTATGGAATGGAAAGAAAATGAAGAAGGAGCAAAAGAGAGTATAGGAATGTTTAGTGAGGAAGGAAGAAAACCAGGATGTTTATAGTGTCTCTGAAGCATGAACAGTAGTGTCAAATGATGCAGAAACATCAAGGAAAATGAAGACTAAAAAACAGGCATTGGATTTAGAAATTAAGGGGTCAGTGGAGACCAATGGGAAAGGAGTTTTAGTACAGTGGTAAAGACAGAAACAGATTTAAAAGTGTAAGGAAGCAGAGGAAGGATTGGGCACATAAAGCATTTTGTGATGATAAAGCCCTATATAAATGTAAGCTGTAACAACCTGAGAACACTGTTTGCTAAGATAGGAATCAGTTTGAACTTCATGATTTTAAAGTTTACTGATGTAATAAATTCTTTGCTGTTCAATTTCACTTCCAGCTGGCAAAATCTCCTGGATCTTAGAATATGGGCTGAAAAAGCTCTTTTAAATGACAATAGCTTACACAAAACAATATTCTAATGAATAGTAAAAGTGTAAATGAATCCAAAACATTCAAAGTAAATTTCCCCTCAAAGGTCACTTAGATTTAGACATTTGGATGCATCTGACAAGACATTTTGAGTTTTAATGATTATACAAATTTTATGAAAAGATACGTTTTCCAAAATCCAAATATGATCATATTATTTTACTCCCATCAAGTAGAACAGCTCAAGTGATAAATATCCCATCCATAAGAATGTCAGTCTAATTTATTTAGCTATAGGTTTTATTTGGTTTGTAGCTTCCTTTTTTATTTTCTATTAATCAAGCAAGAATTTTAATGCCAAGATTAAAGAGCATGCCAGAGGCATCGTAGTCTGCCAGAGGCTTAGACTATGGGAATTAGGAATTAGACTATGGGAATTAGGAAATTTAAGCCTCTTTCTAACTTTCCCAATGACTGCATGTGTGATGTAAAAAAAAATAACTGCCTCTACCTCAGTTTCCTCCTTAGTAAATGTCACTTTAAAAAATTTGGAACAGTGATTTCACTAGCATGAAGAATTCTCAAAGGTGTTCTCTTCCAATGCAGAAAGAGTTGTTTAGATAACTGAGGTTAAATGCCTTGCCCAGCATTGCAAAACCAAGATAGCTCAAAGTGGAACTTGAACACAGGCCTTTATTCGAGGATTGGATCACTATCCACTATATTACATTGCCTCTCAAAGGGCTGCTTATGATTCCTATTTTCATATGGCAAACATAGTAGTGGTAAGATTTTTTATTGAGTATAATAGGATTTTTTAGCCATTTCTCCACTTCTCAGTGATAATTTCCTAGTATAAAAATAAAGTAAATGAGTGTTCTATTTAACCAGATATAAGAAAAAACTCATTTTGAGGGTTAGGAACCAAAAACATTACTACTTTCTCAAGCTGAGACTGACAGTATGATAAGAACAGTAGATTTGGAATCAAGAGAATGGGGTTAACACAAATTCTTTGTATGATCATAGGTAAGTCTCAATGTCTCCAAAGCCATTTCCCTTTCTGTAAAATTAGGGTTATAATTATTGCACTACCTACATCATCAGGTTAATTATTATGAAGTAAGTACTTTGTAAACCTTAAAACCATATGTAAATCATAATTATTTGCAATGGAAAAACCTGCTTTCAAAACAGCACTGGCTCTGAAATTAGAGGATGTGAGTTCAAATCTCATCTCTGATAGGACCTGTGTGACCTTGGGCAAGTCATATCACATCTCATCTGTAAAAGTAGAGGTTGAATTAGATAAAGTGAGTGCAATAGTGGTAATATTTTTCATGTCTCATTGAGGATGGTAGTGAAAGTAGAGACTGGATTAGATGTCCACTGAGGACCATAGCAGTTCCAGAATTATGATCTTATGACTCTATGAATCCCAGCTCTGTACTTTACTATTTCTTTGAAAAGGAGTGGGGAAAGAGGAGAAGGAGAAGGACAATGCTGATATTGGTGAGGGATGTTAGACTAGATCTCTAAGTCTTCTCCCATCCCTAAATCCCATGATTCAATAGCTTGACATAACTTAGACAAGTATCTTGCCACTAGTTCTTTTTTACCAATCCTCACAATTCATATTAAATTCATATAAAGTGCCCTTTATTTAGTTATAAGACTCCCATATTTTTTTCAGATAGAACAAAACAGAAAAAAAAAAAACCTCAGGGAGAAAAACAGATCCATGCGTAGTGGGGCAAGGCCTCAGTTTTCCCAGTTTTACTCCTGCCTGGTTTTTGTTCCAGTAACCAACTCATTTAGCCTTTCTGCTCTTCTGTTTTTCAGTACATACTCCAGAGAAAAGAATCACTCCACAAGTGTGTATTGAAACCATAAATGCTAAATAGTAATTATTCATAGAATTCAATGTACATCATTATTTTCTATACCACTGATAACTATTATCAGTGGGGAGAAGAGGCCAGGAGTAAGTGAAAGGTTCCAAGATCTCCCAGTCATCCTCATTGACAAAAGTTTCGGTTTGTTTAACAATAATATAATTCATTAATTCATTTGACAAATATTTATTAACACCTGCTGAGTCCTAGAATAAATTTCATATTTCTCTACTGTTTCTAACACTGTTATCCCACAGCTTCTAATTTGTATAGTTTCACTCCTTAGCCATCATTGAAATTCCTAAACAAAGAAGAATCCCTACAATTCATTCAGAGGAAGTAACATGAAGCAATCTTTATTCAGCCTCCTATAGTTCCTTTTTTCATAGAGGACTAAGCAAGACTAAAAATAACCACATCAATTATTTTTAAAATAATGATAGTAATCTGAGTAGCCCATAAGATGGGGAATGAAATATTTTCTCCAATCTTCACCCCAAAAGAATAATTATGCACAAAAGGTAAACTAATTTCTGCTGTCTCCACTAACAACTGAGAGACTAAGCCCTAGTCCCTAACAAGCTTACTCATCATCCCCACTCCCACAAGATCCCAGGCTTCAGCAGGGTGGAAAAACATAGGCTTATACTCTGCAATTCACTCAGAAATTCTTTATTGTGACTACAGTCTTGAACAATACATCCAGTGCCAAGAACATGCCACCATTTTGTGATAACAAGCAACAGAACTCAACTCTGTTCTCACCCCAGGATTGCTCTGATTGAAGGAAGAGCATGTATGCTACCCTATGGCAAATGCTCAAATAAAGAGCTATGGAACAAAGAAAACTGGAGGAGGGGACAAGTGAGCATGGTGTGTGGGACTCCACCAGGCCTGAAGAAAAGGGGAGTGGCATCCAGCTGAGGTGGATCCCATCTCCAAAGAACTCACTTTTTGGCAGCAACTGAGGACCATAAAAAGTTGAATGAGGCTGATACATATTTAAGGTTCAGCCCTAAGGAGATTTGGTACCAAAACAGAAGGAATAAGAGAGTGAAAATAGGGGACTATGGAAGGAAGGGAGGAGAATGGAAATTACCAAATATTTCAGAATTTTACAAGCTTAGATAACCTTGATAAATTAACAGGGAATATGTTAATAACAGTAGAGAAAATGGCCTCAAGGAAATCTAAAACAGTCAAAACACCTAGGAATAAAAATTTCATGAAGACAAAAGAAAATAAATCAATTTATAATGAGGTGAAGAATGCTATAGATACCCAAGAGGACATAGAACAAGAATAGATGTACTTGAATGATTCAAGAGAGAAATAAGAATTATGAATAAAGAATGTATGACCTTAATAGAAAAAATAATTAGTAGAATAGAAAAATCTTGATTCACAATTGTAAGTCTCTCCCAAGAAATGAGAGAACAGAGGATTGGGAATGCAAATTCACAGAAGTGAAGGACAATCTGGAAGAAGAGAAGATGATAATAACAATAATAATAATGTTTTAAAACCATGTTATTTAAACCAGTGGAACTTAATGATCTTGAAAATGTGATGTATAGAGATAATTTATTAAGTCCAGTTCTCCCAGAAAAGCATGACAATTCAAGAAATCTAAATACTATAATACAAAAAAAATGATACAAGAAAATGACCCAGAATTTCTGAACACACAAAAAAAGAAGTGCCAATTGAAAGAATCCACTGATGACTTCTCAGAGATATTGGGAAGGGGTAGGAAGGGAGGAATGGAAGGAAACTATGCTACAAATTCCAAGACATACAGAGGTTAAATTTTAAAATTCCATTGACAAAAACAAATTCTTCAAGTGACCAGGAAAAAGACCTTCAAATACAAAGAGAAGGAAATTTGAATAGCAAAAGATCAGTCTGTACCCTCAGAAACTGCTAAATGAAATGGAATATGTTCCAAAGAGCAGAAAAACTCAAGTTGAAACACACGGTAACATACTCTGAAAATCTGAGCCTATTCATCCTTAAAAAGATGGACGTTCAATGAGAGGCATTTAGAGTGTTCTTACAGAGAGAAAGAAGAGAGAGAGAGAGAGAGAGAGAGAGAGAGAGAGAGAGAGAGAGAGAGAGAGAGAGAATCTGAGTTGATTTGTTTTTCATATATGCCAAACAAGTCAGAAACACAAAAAGGTAAACAAATATAGTAACCAAGGAAGTTGGGGAAAGCATAGAGTTTTAACATCTATGGGGGCAAAAACAATGGTAGCAACAACATCAATAGCAAAAGCAAGAGGACTATTATGATATCCATTCTAAAATTTCACACAAAGACAAGGATGAAAGCAAAGCTTAAATAGAAGTGATGGTGGAAAAATAGTCTGGACACAATAAAGGCTAAAGCTTGTAGTTCATTAGTATAAGTGAATCAAGTGTTTTGGTGGAGACTAAACTGCAGAATTGGAGGACACATAAAATGGGATAAGGGAAGAATATGACAGAAGAGAATATATGCTGTACCTTAATCAAGTTCACAGTAAACAAGGCAGGGAAAATTTCTCTCTCTCTCTTTTTTTTTTTTTTGGAGGGCAATTGAGGTTAAGTAACTTGCCCAAGGTCACACAGCTAGGATTTTTTGTTTGTGTGTGCATTAAGTGTCTGAGGCCAGATTCAAACTCAGGTCCTTCTGACTCCAGGGCCGACGCCCTACTCACTGTGCCACCTAGCCGCCCAGGGAAAATGTCTATAGACTCTCAGGAAAAGGGCCTAAAGGAGAATGTGATAGAATGCCATGCCTAAAGTCAGGAAGACTCAGTCTGGTTTCAGACCCTTGCTACATGTGTAACCCTGGGTAATACATTAAGACTCTGTTTGCCTCAGTTCCTCATCTGTAAAATAAACTGGAGAAGTAAATGCCAAACCACTCCAGTATCTTTCCCAAGAATACCCCAATTGGGGTCATAAAGAGTTGAACACATTTGAAAAGACTGGACAACAGTAGAATGAGTGTGGTCACTGAAGACGTCAAATATAGGCAAAGAAAATGGAAGTCTGAATTCAGTGGTGGAATGAGGGCCCACTGAAGGACATTCTCATGGAGATCAACTATAGTGGCAGACAGGGACCTCACAGTGAGTATAATATGCAGGTATTTAATATGTGTTTAGAGAGATCAATACCCCCGGAGAAAATGTGTCCCCATAGAAAGCATGCTGCCTCAGGACAAGGGGAATCAGAATTCCTGGAAGCAACTGATAGCTAGAAGAGTGGAAAAGCATGGATTCAGAGAGGTTTCATGAAAAAAAATGAGAGGAAATTTTATCGTGAGAAGAACAGTGAGGTAGTGCTGTGGATAGTGTGCCAGGTCTGGAGTCAGAAAGACCTGGTTTCAAATGTGACCCCAGACACTTACTAGCTGTATGACCTTAGGCAAGTCACTTATCCCATATTTGCCTAACTTTTCTCATATGTAAAATGGGGATAATAGCAGCACATACCTCCCACAGTTTTTAGGATCAAATGAGATAATAGTTATAAAGTGCTCATCACAGTGCCTGGCACAAAGCAAGCTCTATATAAATATTAACTATCATCATCATCATTGTACTAATAAGCTACAAAAATAAGGCAAAGGAACATTTCTACCCTGAAACACTAGCTCTGTCTTCTCTATTTTGGTGCAAGAATTTATTCTTATATAAGTAGAGCAAAACAGATTTTTAAAAAGGGAAGTGGGCAAGATCTATAAGGCTATAACATGAAAACTGTTTAGAAGAGGGAACTCAAAAGAGGTATTCTGGAAGATTTAATTCCATGAGGAATACAAAGATTAAAGAAGGAAAAATATTAGGACAATGAATCAAATAATGAAATTTTAGAATAGCCAGAATAGATCAAGTATTGATAAAGAGAACAATTAAAGGAAATCCTTTTTAGAAAAAAGTTATTTAACCTCACAGAAAATTTTAAAACTCTAATGAGAAAGAGGAGGAAGAAGAAGAGGAGAAGGAAGAGGAGTTATTGAAGGGAAAAAGAAAGGAGGTGATTTTGCTTGACTACTAAACTGAGAAAAAAGAGGGAAAGAAATAGATAATGGACAAAAGGAATAAAGAAAAAGGAATTAATAATGTAAGTAAAACTCCAGAACTAGAGAAAGAGATGGCAAATGGGGGGAAGGAAAACTGAGGGTAAAGAAATAACCTCTAGCAATAGAGTTGCCTTAAAGTAGATTAAGTTTAAAAAAGTGATTGAAGAAACAAAGCACTGTCTTTACTGAGAAAGAGGAACAACAACCATAAAGGAAAATCCCAATTCAGAAAAAAGAAACCTAATTCTGATAACTTTAAATGTTAATGGAATAAACATTCCAAGAAAACTAAAATGAGTGAGGTTGGATTAGAAAACAAAATTCCACAATCAGTAGTTTACTAACAACAAGCTTAAAATGACATACAAAGAATAAAAGTGAGGGGTTGGAACAAAATTTACTATGCATCAGGTAAATTTTTGAAAAGCAAGATTTTTAATCATGCCATCAAACTAAAAACAAGATCCATGATATAAAGAGATAAACAAGGAAACTACATTATACTAAAAAGAATCATAGATAAAAAAACAAATATCAATAATATACTTATATGTTTATTGTAAATACCTTTAGAATATAAATTGGAAAAGGAAAAATTAATTAAATTATAAGACAGTAACAACAATAGCAGGAGACTTTAATGTTCATCTACAAATTTTGGACAAATATGGCAGAAATATAAACAAAAGGGAAAACATAGTATTTAATATTCCTGAAAAAGTAGATTGTGATGGTTTTTTTTTAATGGAAATGCTAAAAAATATATAGACATAGAGATTTCTCAGTACCACATAGAACTTTTACATAAATTTACCATGTATTAGGACACAGAGATATCACCAAATAATTATAAAAAAGAAGAAATAGTAAAAAAAAATACTTTCTGTGACATAATATGATAAACATAGTAACCAGTTCAGGGAGTACAAACAAAAGATAGAGACCCAATGGAGATTTAACAGTGAACAACTACATAATGTGTGGATTAAAGAACAAATCATAGAAACAATTGATAATTACATCAAAGAAAATCATGATAAAACAATATAAAATTTCTGGGATTCTGCTAAACAGTCTTCAGAGGGGAAATTATAACTCCAAAAACATGTTAACAAAATAAAAAGAAGACAATTGATTAATTAATATGCACTTTAAAAATTAATAGACTAACAAATAGATACAAAATAAACACAAAAGGTGAGATATTGAAAATTAAAGGATATATGGATAAATTGAAATTTTAAAGACTTTGGAAAAGATAAATACAGCTAAAATTCTTCCTTTGAATAGATTGACAAAACTGAAAAACTTTTGGCCAGCATAATTTTTTAAAGAAGAAAATGGAATAGCAAAGGGAAATCACAACAAAATTCAAAAGAAATAAAAATAATTATCAGAAACTACCATACACAATTACATGCTAACAAAACCAATAATACAAAAGAAATAGAATATCTTCAAAAATATAACATCCAAACTAACAGAAGACCAAATGGACATCTTAAATAACCTAATCTCAGAAAAACTGACGTATCTGTAAAGGAATTAACAAAGAAAAAAAAAATCCAGTGAATTCACAGGAGAATCCTTTCAAACTTTTAGAGCATAATTAATACAACTACTTCATTTCTGCATATATTTCTCAAAAACTGAGAAACATCCCACCAGACTCTTTAATGAGAGAAATATAGTCCTACCACCAAAATCTGGGAAAAATAAAAAAAAAGAAAACTATAAACCAATATTATTTATGAATATCAGTTCAAAATTTTAAAATAAAATCATGTCAGATAAACTATAGCAATTCACCCAAGAAAACATTCCTTGTGACCAAGCTGGATTTATACTATAGACACAAGGATGGTCTAATATGAAGAAAATAATCAAAATAATTAATTATATTATAAACAAAAATATCTCACACCACACACTTAACTATGTAGATACAGAAAAAAAACTTCAATAAAGTAAAACGCCCATTTATGCTTTTAAAAGAAAATCACGCAAAGTATAGCCATAGAGACCTTTTAACCATCATAAAAAGTATCTATCTAGGGGTGGCTAGATGGCACAATGAATAGAGCACTGGCCCTGGAGTCAGGAGGACCTGAGTTCAAATTCAGCCTCAGACAATTCACACACACACACACACACACACACACACACACACACACACACACACAAAAGTAGCTGTATGACCTTGGGCAAGTCACTTAACCCCAACTGTCCTACCTTACCCTTCAAAAAAAAAAAACTAAAAAAAAAAAAGTAACAGTCTACAAAATAAATCCACAAAAATCAACAGCATTTCTATATAATCTAAGAGTCAATGATAGAAATGGAAATCTCATGCATGAAATCTTTCAAAGCACAAAAAAAAAGACTTACATAGATTTCATTACTAAGTACTCCTCCAAGAATTTTTTTTTAATTTAAATAATAGGAAGAATATTCAGTGGATATGCCTGGGTTATACCAAAATAATTAAAATGAAAATATTATCAAAGTTAATTTACAGTTTTAATGAAATACTAATTAAATCATTAAAGGGATACTTAACAAAACTCAATAAAATAAAAATGAAATTCATTTGAAGAAACAAGAGTTCTATAATATCAAATGAAATAATGAAAAGATAAGGATGAAGAGCAAAGTGCACTGCTCAAATTCAAATTATATTATGAAGCATCTATAATCTAATTCATTTGGTACTGATTTGAAAATTGAGAAGTAGATCAATGGGACTGACTAACAAAGGAGAAACAGAAATGATGGAATTCAACAGTCCAGTGCTTGATAAAAAAAAAAAAGAAAAGATAAATTACTTTAAAAGTAACTAACTCCATTTTTATTTTTAAAACTGCTGAGAAAACAAGAAAGCAGTTGGCAGAAATTAGGTTTAGATCTACATCTAATATCATATTCCACAATAAATTCAAAACATATATCTATATATGTATGTATGTATGTATATATGTATCAAAAACTCATACCACAAGCAATTGGAAGAGAAGCATATCATTTATCTTTTGCAATGATAGGTAGAAGATATGTTCTTAACCAAACAAGGGATAGAGGCAATTGCAAAAGATAAAATGGATAGCCATTAGTATATAAAACAGAAAAGCTTCTGCACAAACAAAATTAATGTGTCTAAGATAAGAAGAGAAGTAGTGGAAGAGAAAAAAAAAACCTACCAAATTTCTCAGTTAAAATTTTAGCATCTAAATTATGTAGACAAATAACTAAAATCAGTGGGGCATGCTTGCGCTGGCACATGAAAACCAAATAAAAGAATTTTTCAAATCACTAATAATAAAGATACAAATCAAAACAAACCTGAAGCTTTGTCCCACATCTTGCAGATTAACAGAGACAACAAAAAAGAGGAAGACTAGAAGCTGGAGAGGTTGTGGGAAGTGTTATGGGAATGGGAATCTTAAGATCTTCCCTGCCCCTTGGCTAGGCTTAAGTGACTCTGAGAACCTTCCTTGATTTGAAAATATACTTTGCCCCCTAAAAGGCTGAATGTGGTCATCTGGAGCCTGTGGCAGGAAGCTCATTTTTCAGGAATGACCATACCTTGATACTTTTTGATTGGGTAGTGGGTCAAGAGAGTTGTGACATTCTCTGAGCCAGGAGAAGGCTATATATACCCTGATGTGAGGTTTTGTTTTGGGGCTTACTTTGATAAGAGTTATGTGATTTGACCAGATGAGACTCTGGGCAGCCATTGAGCCCCCTGGCTTTGAAAACCCAGATGTTGGTGTTTCCCTCTCTGGTAACTAACTAGGTATGGATGTAATGGTCAGACAGCTAAAAGCCTGTCTGCTCATCTGTTTCTCTGTCTGCTTTTAACTTCTGCTTGTAACTTTGTATTTGTTTATATTCTCTGAAGTTTGGGGTGCTGAACTTTTTCCCTTGAACTAGATAAATGACATATGTTTGATTAAAGCAAGGCTGTTAACCCATTTTGAGTTGCTTTCATTTAGAAAAGCAGCTCTAAGAACCTGTGTTGGAAGCCATCCTGGAGATGCTAGGGTGCTTGCTGCTACAGGAAGATAAGTCCACTAGCAAAACTGTTGGTGAAGCTATCAGTCAGCTTAGCCATTTTTAAAGCAATTTAGAATTATACAAATAATGAGATTAAAATTCCATATTCTTTGACTCAGAGATTCCACTATTAGGTTTATCAATAAAAGGTTGTTAATAAAAAGAAAGTCCTTAATATATGCCACATTTATAACAGCATGTTTTGTGGTAGCAAAAGACTACAAAGTAGATAGCCATAGATTGGATAAAGATCACACAAATTGTAGTGCATGAATACAATTGACTATTATTGTACTATAAGCAAGGGTAAATATGGTGAATATAGAGAAGCATGGAAAGAATTACATGATCTGATACAGAGTGAAATCATCAGAAGCAAGAAAACAACATTTACAATTACTTTCAAACAATGTAAATAGAAAGAGCAGCCACAGAACAATCAAAAGGAAATGTTGCAAAATGGCAAAGTAAAAAAATAATCTCATTTATAATACTGAGGCTCTCAAGTTAGAGAAATGTACTTCCCAAAATTACAGATAATCTAAAAGGGGGCAAAATAAAGAATATCTTATAAAATAAAGTTGCAGAGTAGCTGCACAGTCCTTTCATTTCCCAGTCCCTTCATTTCCTTCAGTTCTGCAGCCTTTCATTCTATTCCATTACTTCCTTTTTCTCTTTTTTTTTAGAGGAAATACATATACATGCATGTATGTATATATGTATATATATGTGTGTGTGTATACATATATATGAATTTTATACACACATATAATTATACCATCCTGAAGAGTAAAGGGTAAAGAGTAATGCTCCTTCCTATTTGAAGAAAGCTCCTCAGTTACAAAGGTGTGACATGATATTTTAAAGTCCAGAAGACATTAAGACCAAGGCTAACTTTAGGACTAAGCAGAAAAAGTGGTTTCTTCCATAGTGTAGTAGAAGGCCATTGTGTTCTAGAGCTGACCCCTATCTTCAGGGTTTCAGCAAGGAATCTCCTATGGGTAGCCACTGCTAAACATACCCTTTCTCATTTATCCTTTCCCAAGTCTCTGAGAAACAAGACAATCTGAGGTAATACTATACATACAGTGGAAAGTGTTCTGAAAATAGAGTCACAGGCCACGAGGTCAGATCCCAACTCTCCCATCACCTTTGTGACCTTGGGCAAATTATTTCACCTCTATTGGCCTCAGTTTCTTCATTTGTGTAATGAGATAGTTGGACTGAATGACCTTCATTATCTCTTTCAGCTTTAAATCTGTGAACCTATGAACAAGAATCCCTTCCCTCTGAGGCCTAGAAGGCAGCAGAAATCCCATGCCATACCATTGACTAGAATTCATGCTTTAAAAACTTTTTTTCTGGGGTGGCTAGGTGGCGCAGTGAATAGAGCGCCGGCCCTGGAATCAGAAGGACCTGAGTTCGGAGCTGGCCTCCGACACTTAATCCATACAAACAAAAACCTAGCCGTGTAACCTTGGGCAAGTTACTTAACCCCAATTGCCCTAAAGGGGCGGCTAGGTGGCGCAGTGAGTAAGAGCGCCGGCCTCGGAGTTTGGATGACCCGAGATCAAATCTGGCCTCAGAAAATGAGCACCCACGAATAAATAATGACTAGCCGTGTAACCTTGAGCAAGTTACTTAACCCCAATTGCTTTAAAAAAAAAAAACTTTTTTTCAAATACTATGGAAATTTAGCTTATGGCAGAGAATCCAGGATTGACTCCTGGGCAAAGTAATTAAATAAATAATCAACAAAGCTATTACTTTGATCCATTGACTTAGTAAATTAAAGGGGGACTTAGATATCCTACATGATGATTTGGTTTTTGTTTGTTTGTTTTATGAGAGAGCATTAAAAAGTGTTGTTAGCGCTTGAGATTATCACCTCTCAGGCAAAATTAAGGCAGTGGCCATGCATAGTATTTAAATTGTCTTCCAAAATATATTTTTGTAGGGGGGAAGGCAAGGCAATTGGGTCTAAGTGACTTGCCCATGGTCTAACAAGTATAGCAAGTGTCTGAGGCCAGATTTGAACTCAGGTCCTCCTGACTCCAGGGCCAGTGCTCTATTTAAAATATAATTTTTAATAATCCAAATATTGTAGGGAAGATAGCTTAGCAAAAAAGCTTCATATAGATCTGGTTAGTTGAGGACTCATATATTTAAACACAAACATGTTTTTCATTGTAACCATTTTGGGTGGACATCTTTCTAAAATATAGCTCATGTAGGGAACTACCTTCCTAAACAGAGTATGCTGAATAGGGTTTATCTTTTCTGGATGTTCTAGTAATTATTAGGAACATGAGTAATTATACTATAAGACAATATAGTCAATTAAGTGGTATTACTGAGCAGAGCTCTGGACAAAGAGCTAGGAAAGGTCCTTTATTAAGACAGTAAAATTTGAGCTAAGTGTTGAAAGAAACCAAGGAAACCAGAGTCAAAGGTGAGGAGGGAAAACATTTCAGGCATGAAAAACAGCCAGTGAAAATACATAGAGCGCAGAGATGGAATGTTGTATGTGAGGTCAGTGTAACTGGTTTGTACAATGCATAGAGGGGAGTAATTTTGATATAAAAATACTGGAAAGGTAGGAAGGGGCCAGGTAGGAAGAAGTTCTAAATGCTAAGCAAAGCATTTTCCATTTGACCTTGGAAACAATAGGAAACCACTGGACTTTATTAAGTAGAGGGGTGACATGATTAGACCCATGGTTTAGGAAAATCCATTTGGCAGCATCAGTTGGAGTAGGGAGGCAGATGAGACAAAGTCACCAACTAGAAGGCTATTGTAATAGTCCAGGTGAGAAATGATGAGTAACTGAATTAGGATGGTAGCTGTGGGAGTGGGGAAACGCTCTTATGGGAGAGATGTTGTTAATTTCCAAATAGTAAAGGATCTCAGACGTCAGTCAGTATGAAAGCATGAATCAAAATTACAATATTCTAAATAAATGGTCATTAAACTCTGCTTTGATAGCTCTCCGATGAATGTCAACTTATTCCCTCCCAAGGTTGTCAGTGTAACAATCTATAGGAATTCACCCATCCCCTTCTATCTGACTGCTTCTATTCAGTGGAGTACTAGGACACCACAAAATAAAGCAAGTTAGAAAGGGGTTCAAACAGGCTCTGAGTGAAGACCTAAAGTACTTTTCTCCAAATCTTACGGATGAGCTTTGACTGCACAAACTTTTTGACATCTATCTTGACTACTCAGAGGCCTTTCACATTTCCTTCCTGGTTCTTAACTATATTACAAAGAAATGAGGTTTCAGATAATCCAATTATGGATAGGGGAGGTATTGCTATAAGAAGTTATATTCACACTTATATTTTTTATGAAGTGTATTGAAGGGAAATTTAAGTGAGTAAAGTCAAAATCAGATTAGTTTATTTACATTTCCTATGTAGAAATTACTATATAAATTACCAATTTGTGGTTTATCATAAGAATCACAGCCTCCTAGATTTCTGTAGTCATGCCCAGGAGAAGGTTCAAAAGTTGAGTAGCAGTAGAAGCTTATAATTTAGAGGGCTACGCACACCCTTCTCTAACTTCAGATCCCCTTGAGAAATCTCACAAAACAAAGAACTGTATTAAAAAGTGGTTATGCTTCTGAAAGTGGCATAAAGTATCAAAAGTCTCTGAAGAAGCATGGTTCTAGGTCAGGTGTGGGGAGCCTGTAGCCTCGAGGTCACATGTGGCCTTCTAGGTCCTTGAGTGAGACCTTTTGACTGAGTTCAAGTTTTATAGAATGCTAGGGACTGCTCAGTGTCCAGCACTTAGCATGATTCAGAGAAATGAATAAGAAATGACCAAGCCATGTGGGTAGTTCAAGGAAGAATGATGAACTCCATTTATTGATTCTTAGGACAAGGTTTTTATAGAGCAATGAGACAAAGGAAGGGGCCTCAATTTTTCTAATCATTACCTAGTCTGTTGTATCTTGGAAGTAGCAAAGAATAGATAATTTGATAAGGATTCCTTCTCTAGGTGCCAGAGAGTCTTTGGAAGAGCCAGTTAACTCTTTTTATGTGCAGTCACGTTACAAAGGATGCTCTTGAGAGTTGACTTCAAGGCCTGAAACCAATCTGCATAGGAACTGACCACCTAAGAATTCAAATATTTTGGTTTTGAACAACTAAAGTCTTAGGGAGAGCCTGTTGGTCCCAGAACTCAAAAAACATCCTTTTAAGAGTAATCCATATCAAAAGAACTCAAGAGCTAACTTGAGGAAAAGTCACATCTCAAAGAGGTCTTTGATAGTTGGGTCCACTCTCACTGGGTAATTATCTGAGTCCTGGATCAGGCCTCTTTGGCTCTCCACAATAGAACAAATCTTTTTATTAAGGGATTTTTTCAGCTAAATTTGGATTCAGTCAAAGGGCCACACCTGAGGATCTAGAGGGCCACATGCGGCCTCGAGACCATAGGTTCCCCACTCCTGTTCAAGGTAATGAGGAAACAAAACACACACACACACACACACACGCACGCACGCACGCACACACACACATAAATATGCAATATATTATGTGTGTATGTGTATATGTACATAGATGTGTATTGTGGATATGTATGTGTATAAATATAGATAAAAAGATTAGATAGATGGATGGATAGATGTGTGGATGGATAGATGGAACAGCCTCTCATTCTCCTACCCTCATTTCAATAATGACCTCTCTGCAGCATCTCTACCTTACAACAATTTATACATCTAACTGAGATGCCAAAACCCCTGGGCCTACAGCCAGGACATCTTTACAACATGGACAAAGTCGGCAACAGCCCACACAGTTTGATCTAAGAGTACTATGCCCGCCTGCAACTTCCCACACAAAACTGTCATTCTACCATAAGACAAGTATTCTTTTGTGTCTTGAAGGTTTTTCATCTTCAAGTCGCTTATTAAAATGCAAATATTCCTGAGAGATGTTCCATTTTAAGGCTTTATTAGTTAATGCCTTAGAACAATAGAGTGTTAGAGCTAGAAGGGATCTTAGGAATTCTCTAGTCCCCTCACTTTACAGATAAGAGTTCCAGAGAGATTAATAGTTAACCAGTATTTATTAAGTACCAATTATGTTCCAGGCACCACGCTAAGAGCTTGAGATACAAAAATTAAATAAAAGGCAAAAAACAGTTCCTGCTCTTGAAAAGCTCCTAGTCTAATGGGAAAGACAACATGCAAACTATATCTAAACAAGACATATCCAGAATGAATTGAAGCTAATCTCAGAGAGAAGGTACTAAGATTAAGAAGGGCTAGGAAAAGCTTCTTGCATAAGGTGAGCCTTTAGCTGAGACAAAAAGGAAACTGGAAGAGCCAGGAGGTGGAAATGAAGAGGGAAAGGATGCTACAACACACAGGGAAGTCATTCAAGAGGTGGTCATCATACCTGCCTTTAGCCTCATGGTCACATCGCAGCTGTGGATTTATCTTAAACATATTTGAAACTTTTATTTCAGATTTTAAAAAATGATGTATTTTAATTTATCATAATAAGAAATTATTAAAAGCTGATTTCTACAGGAAATACAGACCAATTCAATACATTTGAGCAGATTATTTATTTCACACTTATTTTATGCTTAGCATTGTGTTAGGTACTCTCAGAGATACAAAGTTTAGATTTGTCACAGTCCTTGCTCTTAATGCTCATACAATCTAACTGCATAGATTCTAAAGTGGGCAATACCACCCTCCAGGGGGGTGCTGGAACTATCTGGGGAAGTGTGGTAGTAGCCTCAGGTTCAATGTGGGGGACATTGAATAAAAATAAGGGTGTGGTGAAAGTACAAGGAAAGAAGAGAACATTTTGAACAACCATTTGTATGTTTCATCTGTTGTGTAACAGAGTTAAAGTTGTAGTGATTACATTATTTTCCAAACAAACACACAAAATTCAAGTTGTAACCAATCAGTGGTCAAGTCTGCCAACAGGTCTTAACAAGCAAATTTTGGCAGGTGAGCAAGTCTCATTGTTGGGAAGTCCAGCATGCATTGGCAGGAATATGTGTATGTAATAACTTGTTTACACTATAATACTATATATGAAATACTGAATTATCAAAATTTCAATGCAGATAAAAACAAATTTACAATAAAATACTAAATTTAAGATATCATTAAAAGTATTTTTTAAGTGATGTAAACTTCCAAAAAATCATTAAAGGGTTAAAGAAAGTAGATTTCTAGTGGAGTCATTAGTAATTTTTTTTTTTTTAAGGAACAGTAGGCCAAAAGAGTTTGGGAACCTCTGATCTAGAGGATAAGATATGTGCATAACTGTAGGTCCTCTTATGAAAAGGGAAAACAAAACCTGGCAAGAATTTATTTATGGGCAGGTTGGTATTATAATCTCCCTCATGTTGCACTATGTGGCCAACCACATACTGCACTTACGCAAAGGACCAACCTTGTCTTTCTGATTATATAATTATAATTCTGTTATGACATATTCCTGAAAGCTGTTCCTTTATCTCCTTCAGACTATAGACTGCAACTTTCTCAAGTCACAGGCATTCATACAATAGAACAAGTCTTCTTTCTTGGATCTCTTTTGGGTATAAAATGAGGACTTCTTTTACTCTATGAATGTCTGAAGCCTGAGAAAATTACAGCCCATAGTCTGGATGAAACAAATAATAATCTCTCAGGAAACCTATGTTGCAGGAGAGACTATGTACAGAACTATTTCTAGGGTCTTTTTATGATAGCATGAAAACTTAAAACTAACAGAAAAGTCTAACAATACAGATATGATTGAATAAGTTGCGGCATATGAATGTGATGGAGTGCTGTTGTGCCATAAGAAATGAGAAAACAGGTAATTTCAAAAGAAATGAGAAAACAGGTGATTTCAAAAGACATAGAAAGATCTATATGAACTGAAGGACTGGGGAACGTTTCTTGAAAAAAAGGGAGACTTTAGTTGAGATAGGAAAGAAACCAGAGAAGCCAGGACATAGATGGAAAGAGGAAAGAGACCTAGAAGGCAAAGTGATATAAGCAGAAAACTAGAACAATTTTTACAATACCAGCAATACTAATTATAAAAACAATTTTGAAAGCTATAAGAGCGGTGATCAAAACCGTTAATATTCATGTTTCCAGAGGACTGGTGATTGATCATACCATCTACTACAGAAAATCATCATTTTAGGGTGCAGAGTCTCACACACATAGCCTTTGAGGATTTTTTTTTTGCTTGACTATGAATACTTTTATAAGAAATTTGTTTTTCTTTTCTTCCAGTGGGGTGAGGATGGGAGGTAAAAAAAATATTTCTGTTCATTTCTTTAAAAAAGTGGAGTGTATATTACAGATGTAAAATATTGTATAATTTTTCAGATAACATCACAATATTATTTTTAATTAACTTTTACTTTTTTAAAAGAAATCATTGACAAAGTAGGAGTAATCTATAAATGTTTGCAATATAAAACAAAACACTGAAATATAACTTTAAAAAAGAAAGAAGATGAAGAATGGGATGGGAATGACTTCCCTGCAATGCTTCACAGATCACATCAAAATATACATAGCCTATAAAAATATCTCAGGCTATATACTTAATATTAAAACTATTTAACCACTAGAGGGCACTGCTAGCCACCCATCTGATCCTATTTACCATAAACTCCAGAAACTAGGTGGTCTCATTGTGCCCTCCACCCAATGCCAGACAGCTCCAAAGAAATGCAAACATTTTTATGGTCTCCAGAGAACTGATAACCTCTTTCTCCCAGTTCTGCCTTTTGCTGGGTGACAGCTACTTATCTCATTAGTCTAAGGGGCACAGTCAGTGGAGATTTATCAGATCAGACTGGCTCTGTAGCTCCCATCTCACAAGGAAAAATTCTGCTGTCCTCATTCAGCTGCATTTCATTACAACCTAGTGACAGTAGCAAGGCATAATGAAGTCAAATGTTTTAAAGTCTCATATCATAAGATTATTTTTATAATAGAAGGAAAGAAAACTCAATGAAACAAAGTAGAACTTACAGAACTATATCCTAAGGCAAGTGAAATAGACTTCATGATAAAGATTAAATGAAAAATTATATAAAATGCCAGACATTTAAAGTGGCCAAACAAATGAATTTGTATTTAATAAAATCACAAGTCCTCTTGGATTAAGATAAACACACTAATTGGACTGAACATTCACTATTTTTATTTTAGTTACTTTTGTTCCAACATTTTAAAAAATTACACAAAGATGCTAATGTATATAACTTTCTTTTTTTTTTACCCATAGATACAGAATAATCAGAATGGAATATAATCATGATTTATTTTTAAAATACCAGGTGACAATACCCACAGCTTTTTCCAGTCTCAGGCCTCCCACAACAAATTGTTAGACATACCCTGAACCAAAAGTTTTAGGAAAGACACAAATTGTTTAGCCTCATTAGCTCCTCTCTCCTCCCAAAGAACAAACAGAGGAGATATAAAATAAAAAAATATTAAAATAAAAAATATAAAATAAAACACTTCCAATTTACACCCGTAGGAGAATCACAGTCAAGTTAGGTAAAGGACTAATGAAATTAGAATAACTTGGCTCTTCCTAGTAATACATGAATTTTGATGTGGGGTCACCCCTAGCACAGAAGGAATCTCCTTGGGACATTTATGAGCAGTTGGGAGTCAATGGTCTCTAAAGGACCCTCCCATCTCCACATCTATGATCCTATGAACCATGATTTCTTTCTGCCTACTCTTTCATTTATGTGACTCTTCCAGGTTCTCCTGACTCTATTTGAATTACAAATCTATTCCTACACAAAAGAGCTGCAGTCACATAACAGAAGACTGTTGGCAGAGCCAGAGCCAACTTTTTCCTCTATAATAACCATCTGTACTGATAGCAAAGTATTAAGGAGTCATTTCCATCCCCAAGTAACTCTGTGATCCATAAATTTATTTCAATTTCAAGTTGGAGGAGACATTAGAACTCCTCTAGGCCAGAGAAAGCTGAGCCCAAAGCAGTTGAGGCTAATCCAAGATCATATAGGTAATAAGCAGCAAATCCAGAATCTCTGGTGCTTTTTTTTTTTTTTGTAGTAGCTCAGCTTTATGGGCATACCTATCAGATGGCTCATCAAATACTTGATGAGTGTGGATAACCTGAGACATGAGGCTAAGTTTATCAACTGAGACATAAATATTTCATGTGTTGCAAAGTATAATTACTTATTTATTATGTTACCTACAGTTAGAGCCTTCTAAATGTTTCCATTCTCAGGGCTGCATGCAGAAACTGGCATTCTAGAAAAGTGGTGAAGGAACAAATTGCTCCCCTCAATCCCCCATTGACTAACTGACCTGTCAATCATCATCAGTCATCCAACAATTATTTTAATGGGTTGTTTTATTGCTGCTAGCTGAACTTTTGCTGAATGACAAGACAGACAGATATCCAATGACCCGAAGTACAGGACTACATGATTTGCTTTCCTTCTTCCTCTAACCCTCCCCCCCCTCCAAGTCATCATGAGAAGAAAGTTGTAAATAGAAGTCTGAAGATGCAAAATGTCATTTCCAGAACACCAGTAGGCATTTTGTTGCTGTTGTTCAGTCATGTCAAACTTTTCCTGACATTGGGGGTTTTCTTGGCAACATACTGGCTTACCATTTCCTTCTGCAGCTCATTTTACAGATAAGGAACTGAGACAAAAAGGGTTAAGTGACTTTGCCCAGGGTCACATAACTAGTCCCTGGGGCTAGATTTGAACTCAAAATGACTCTTCCTGACTCCAGGCCAGGTGCTCTATCCACTGTGCCACCTAGGTGTCCAGCAATAGGTACTATCATCTGATCATTATAGGGGGTGAGAAAGGAGGGAGTTATGACAAAGGAGGAAAAAGAAATTTCTGGGTGAGGGCCAAGTATCCACAAATGAACACCACTTGGTACTTCAAAGTACCAAAATGATTTTCCTAAAGTGTGAATCTGACAATGTCACCTGCCCAAAATTTTCTTTAGCTTCTATGAACTCTAGAATCAAATATAAAATCTGTTTAGCATCTAAAGTTCTTCACAGCCTGTCCTCTTCTTGTCTTTCCAAGCTCCCTCACACATGTTTCTTCTCCATGAACTCTACCATCTTACCATACTGGCTTACTTGTTCAGCACACTTACTGATAAATTAATTTCCCATCTCTCTTGCCTTTTCACCAATAGACACCTTCCCCCACACCCCCACTCCGACCCCCACCCAGATCTGTGATTCACTCTTACTTCATCTGCCCTTCTTCTAAGAACAAATTCTTTCAAGACTTAGCTCCAGTGTAGCTTTCTATGTAAAGCCCTTCCAGATTTCTACTCTGGTCTTCCTCTCATTGCTAGTATGCTTCCTAATAAAACCACAGTAACTTCTCAATTTATTTTATATATACTTATATTGTACAGATACATACACCTCTCTCTGTTGGAAGGTAAGTTCTTTGAGAGCATGAACTGTCCCATTCAGTACATTGTATTACCAGAAATTACCATAGTGCTTGGCACATAACAGGCATTTAACAAATGCTTGTTGACTAATAGATAGATTGGGTGATTCATTACAGCTTTGTCCATCTCCAGATAGCTAATTCACATTTCCAATGAAATTAGTCCATGCTAAGAAACCTATCATCTGCATTGTAAATAATACCAGTTCCACTGTGTATTTTGATCAAGTACAGCTAGTTTGATTAGAGTATAAAATCACCATCCATAGAAAATTGCCCTTTAATCTATGGAACATTTTCTTTACTTCACAAGGAGTCTGTTACATGGTGGTAAATCCTCTTTGATGAAAAGATGAAATTCTGGTTACTGTCACTACTTCGAGCAAAGGAACTACCTAAAATGGAGGGGAAAATAGCAGTACATATCTATTGTACTCAGTCCTCAGAAAGAGACAATTGGTCGTCTATCTTGTGAGCTGCAAACATGTGCCAGAAAGCCAAAACCTTCTGTGACCTTCATTTCCCATCATTTTACCAGAAGCTGTCTTATTACCATAGCTACTTCCCCAAAATTGTTGACTTAATACAGTACTTGACTAGCATCAGCTTAAACTTTTTACACCTCTGGTGCCTGATGTTCCCAGAGTCCATATAAATGCTAAATGGGGCCAGCTTTCCTCATAAATGGAGTATGCAGTCACCTATGAGGTATAATTTGAGAGCTGTCCAAAAGTTCTCCCTCTGACTATGTAAAGGCAAATCTTAACAGAGTGATACCAGGTCATGATAACGTACATCTGTTTCATGGTAGACTCTAGTATTTTTGCACAATTTTACTCAAATTTACAGAAATGTGTTTCATTCTTCAAGTTCATGAAAGATATCATAGGACCCCAGCATCATAAGTCTAGAGGAAGGGACCTTAGAGGTCATCTAACTTAACTCCAGAATTTTACAAATGAGAAAACTCAGACACAATGGTGAAATTCTCTGCTCAAGACCACACCTAAATGAAGTCACTCAGTCAGGGTTTGAATCAAGGTCTTCTGCCTGCAAATCCAACTTTCTTTCTATAGCACCACACTGACTCCCCTGAATACATTGAAGTCTGTGGCATGGGGCAGTGACATGTGTCAGCTGTGGAGCGTAGTCTGGACACTTCTCCAACTTCTCAACTGCCCTTGAGAGAGGTTGGTTTCTTGGCTTCTTCACACATAAGGGAAAGACACACTTATGAGCTGGCACCATAACCACCTTTCCCCACCTTCTCCCTATTTTTTTTTAACCTTAAAAACTTCAATAGGAATGAATCTGTTTTTTAAAAGTGAGTGTTAGGTTGTAAATCCAAAGCAAATGTATGGAATTCCCCTAACCTAAGGGATCAGTATGTCATAATTGGGGAAAATGATGGTGAAAAAGAGACACTGAAAACACCAAAGCCAAACGTCGATTATTTATTGGTTTTACATAGGCTCTAAGCTCTACCCCTAGGTAAGAGCATGAAAACCAGTTAGGTCATCTCTTTACATTCCTATATTTGTTTAGAAACATCATAACCTGTTTCCATAAATCCTTGCCATCAAGAAGTTTACATTTGAAAGGCTAAACAAATAGAAATGAAAGCAATAGAATATTACTATGCTGTGAGAAACAATGAGCAGGATAGCCACAGAGAGGCATAGAAAGGCTTCAGCGAATTTACAGTCAGAAAATCAACATACACAATGTCAATGGAAAGAACAATCACCACAAAACAATTGAAACTGAAAGTTGCAAAATCATAAAGAACAAATTTGGCTTCAAAGAAGAAATACAAGAATACACCTCCATTCTCCACCCCTCCCCCAGCCCTCATCCAATCCATTGGAGAGGGTGGCATGCAAGGATGTGGAGCATTGCTTATAATGTGAGAATGGACAGTAGAGAGCTCCTCCCAGATCCTCCACTCAAGGAAGGTATCCAGAGTAGCCCTCTCTTCTTTTGCTATCCAGCTGCACTGCTCAGGGCTTTATCACGTGACTAGGCAACTACTCCCCCACCCCACTTTTCAACCTATTTTTATGTGTCGATCCCATTTTCAATACTGTCAGCTCCTTGAGGACAGAAAGTGGGTTTTTTGCTTTTATTTGTATCAGTGTTTAGCATAGTTTAGCACATAGTAGAGGCTTAATAAATATTTAAATTGACTGACTGAAATTTATTCAGTGTGTTGGTTGGTTTTATTAAATATTTCTTTTTTCTTTTACTCCCTTTTTAAAAAATCTTTGTTATAACAGATAATTCTCTGAGAGAGGGGAGAGAGAGAGATGGGAAAACATAGGTGATGTAAAAACAAAAGGTATCAATAAAATTTATGTTTTAAAGCTTACATTCTGCTAAGGAAAAACATGGACAGATAAGTGTATATACAAACATATATAAAACATAAATACAAAGTAATTTGGAGTTGGAGGAGGGAGAATACTTGATGATGCAGGAATAGTGGGTGTTCTCCATATGTGGAATTTCTTTCTCCCCTTATGTTTCATGGAGAACATATGCTATGCTATTAACCAACTTCTAGTCATTTTTTAAGTTCCCCATGAAAATAAAAAAATTTTAATTGATAGCAAATTGAGCATCTCCTAGATGTGAATTTGCACTCAAAATAGGATTCAAACCTTTCCTCAAAATCTAAATCTAAGACAAAATAGTCTCAAATTAAGTAGTTTTAGAGATAGGGCTCAGATTCTGTGACTCACAATATTCCCTTCAAGCTTATGGTCAAGAAACTATATCTATATGATGTCAGCTTATGGTTATGTAGCATGAGATTAGAGTATACCCTATGAGGCATGAGTTTGCAAAGGGCATCCTATGAAACATGCATTAAGCCACCCTGGCAACTTCCAGAGTTATGTGAAGCTAAACACTAAAACTCTTGGTGTTTTAACCGTGGTAGTCACTTGGTCTCCGTGTGTGTGTGTGTGTGTGTGTGTGTGTGTGTGTGTGTGTGTGTGTGTGTGTGTGTTTAGGGAGGCAGGCTGCTTGTCAAAAGACTGTGTGGGGGCAGCTAGGTGGCACAGTGAATAGAGCACCAGCCCTGAAGTCAGGAGGACCTGACTTCAAATCTGACTTTAGACACTTGACACTTAACTGGCTGTGTGATCTTGGGCAAGTCACTTAACCCCAACTGCCCTTACTTCCTCTCTCCAAAAAAAAAAAAATGTTTGTTTTTTAAGGACTGTTGGCCACAGTACCAAGAAAAGCTGCCTAATCAATAGAACTTAAAAGGAGTGACTCTACCCTCTGGCTCTCTCTTTTTCTTCCTCTATTCAGATTGTTTAGAACAGAAATGTCTAATACATGGCCCACAACACTCCCAAGTACAGCCCAAACCAAATTAAAATGTAATTGGGAAACATTTAATAAAATAAATAAGGATAAAAAATAGGTATTACTTTTTAAAGCTCCGGTCAGTATGAGGCCTACAGGGATACAGATAAGCAGCCCCATTCCTATTTGAGCTTGAGGACACTGATATAGAAAGTCAGACATCCTCTCTGTTATTTCCTGTGAAAGGTGGGTGCCTGCTCTCCCCAGCAGAAATGGTTACTCTGACCATATGGCAGAAATGTCTTTCCTGGGCGAACGTGAGCCTCGGATTTGGGTCTCTGGCTATCTCTTCTATTTTGTTTCTTTCCCTTAGCAATAGGTGTTCAATGAACATTTGATCTGTGTCTTCTGTTAAACCAGTTCAGGGATTAGGATCCTTTTTCTGTTGGTGGTTGTCGTCTCTGATGCAGAAATTTCTCCTGCTCCCATTCTGACCCAGAACTTTCAAGATAGATACTATTGGTTGAGTACCTTTATTTCACAGAAGAAGAAACTAAGGCAAACCCTGGGTCACATAGCTAGTGGCATATCTGAGCCTGGATTTGAACTCAGGTCTTCCAGACTCTAGGCCTAGCATTCTATCTACCTGGTCACCTCACTGCCCTACCTCTGACACTCATTGTTATATTGAGCAAGTTATTGAACTTCTCGGTCATTCAGAGAACTCTAAACTAAAAGCTGGAGAACAAGTTGTCTTTTTCCATTGACAGAGAACCAACAACTCCCCACACCAATGAAATCACAGTTCTGTTTTTTTAAATCTTATTAGACAATCAGGCTTGGAGCAGCTAGGTGACTTAGTAGATAAAGTGTTGGGCCTAGAGTCAAGAAAGCTCATCTTCATGAGTTCAAATCTGGGCACAGACACTTACTGGCTGTGTGACCCTGGACAAGTCACTTAACCCTGTCTGCCTCAGTTTCCTCATCTGTAAAATGAGCTAGAGAACGAAATAGCAAAGCACTCTGGTATCTTTGCCATGAAAACTGTAAATGGGTTCACAAATAGTCAGGCATGATTGAACAAAAACTAAACAATAGGCAACCAGGTTTAAAGCATATGACAAAAACTTTCCCTACTGAGGGCAATGGTTCAACCAGAACAGGGATAGGGAACCTGCTCCAATAATAAAAACAAATAATCCCTTAATAAAAGGATTTGCTCTATGAAGTTTGGATTCAGTAAAAGAGTCCCACTTGAGGACCTAGAAGGCCACATGTGGCATCGAGGTCATGAATTCCCCATCCCTGAACTACAGAGAACCAAAGGTAAAGTCTGACTTAGCTAACTCTCTACAATCTGATCCCAACTTTTCTAACCTAACCTTATCTTCCAACACTACCTGAAACATTCCCTAAATTCTGGTCAAACCAAACTATTCACTTCTCTATTTTCCACAGGATTCCACATTGTATCATTTCCTGCTGTTCCCATCAACCTCTGCATGTCAAAATCCTACCTTTCAAGTTCCCACTCAAATAATTCCCCCTCCAGGAAGACTTTATGCACATTTCATCTCCCAAACTTGGGACTGTATTAACTGTCTTACTGTATGATTGTCTAGCATTGTGAATTGTACATAATAAGTGCTCAATAAATACTTACATAAAGTTGAGTGAATGAATGAATTCTAAGCTAATTTCCAATGCGAGTCACATATTGCTAACATGCCACATGATTACCATTCCCAAGCAAATATTAACATCCTGAGGGATGTTTTATGGGAGTCATTGTAGATGTGGAAATCTGCACGGCTGCATGATGTGTCTGGCTTCAGAGTGTTCCTGCTGCAATATAACAGCATGCCTTGGACCTCATTGTGATGAAGCACTTGGAGCCCCTTAGGCTGCACCTCCATTGTGCAAACAGACAGTTTCATTAAGCATCCAAGTTTTAAAATGCAGGTGCACTCACCATAGATTTCATAGCGCCAAGAATGCAGCTTTCAAATAGCCATTAATCACCCAGTCTACAAAAAATAGACTCTCCCAGGTAATTTATTTGTTTGTTTGCTTATTTGTTTACTGTCTGGGTTAGCATACTTAAACAACTAAGACACTTTCATATGGACAGAAAAAACTTAATGACTAGAACAACATTTGGGGAGAACTGTAGTTACTGCTGAGAGCTGAGCAGGAGGCTGTGGGTAAATGTGCTTTTCTCTGCATTGGAGTAGCATTGTTTAAAATTACTGAGACCAGAATTTAAGTGTCATCACCCTCCTAGAACAACAGGTGATCATTTTACAGTGTAGAAAGACTGCGTTATTTCTTTCCCTCAAAAAATTGTAATTCAATTTGACATCCTGCACTATTTTTTGCAGAAAATATAACCATTAACTGCATCCTGATACAACTTACAAGGACAAAGTCTTCTAGTTTTGAATCAATCCCGAGGAGAAGACAAAGAAAAGGAAAAAAAAACCTGTTACTGTCCCAGAGTTTAAGAAGGAAGAGGAATTTTTGTCTACCAAATAGTTCTTGGGACAAAGGGGAGTATTTAAAAGGAGAGATAATCATTAAAGAAAGCTATGTTGTTGGTTAGTTGTTTTCTGTTGTTTCTGACTGTGTCCCCATTTGGAGTTTTCTTGGCAAAGATACTGGAGTGATTTAACAATTTCTTTCCAGCTCATTTTACAGATGAGGAAACTGAGGCAAACAGGGTTAAGTGACTTGTCCAAGGTCACAAACTAGTAAATTTCTTAGGTCAGATTTGAACTCAGGAAAATGAGTCTTCCTGACTAGCTGCCATATAGCTGCCCATAAAGAAAGGTCATACAGACCCCTTAAATGGGGCATTTATAACAAATTAATAGAACAAAAGACTAGAAATGCTAGTGAAATATGTTAATCGGCCCTACAGAACTTCATTTAACCTATATTTTATCAAGCAAGGAGATCATCTGTATTTTATTGGAAATATGCTTATTTCAAAGATTAGACAATGACTAAAAATAGCCAATTGTACCATAACATATACAGGCACTCTTAGTTTAAAAAACCTAATGACATATATGAAAATATACACTTTCAAACTATACATTGGGAGATGATTATCATCTCTATTGAATAATTTTCTATAGCAATAGAAAATTATGTTTTATGGAAGGATTCACTGCAAAGTCTTTCTTGAAATAGGAAGCTCCCCTGAAATATGGTTCAATTTTCAGAAATGTGTTTTGCACAAATTTTCTAGATGTGTGAGAAAGCACTGGTGTTATAGTTAGAGACCCTGTGTTCAAATCTTAGCTATGCCATTTAGTACCTATGTGACCTTGGAGAAATCAATTAATCTCATTGGGCCTCATCTACTTCATCTATAAAATGAAGAGGGAGAAGCGATTGCCTCCAAGATATCTATCAACTCCATACCCATGATCCCACTAACCCAGACTGTCATTTAACATGTCTAGAGTTCACTTTCTTCAACTATAAAATAAAGGGTTTGAGCTTGATGGTTTCTAAGCCTTCTTCTAGCCTAAACCACCAATGAATTCAATTTTTTGGGAATATAGCCATTAGATAAAGTGAGGCGTGTCCAAATAACTTTACTAAGCTGAGGAATAAGTGAATGTGTATCAATTGAGAATTAATGCACAGTAGATTGTCCTATAATGGCACAGTAAGATTTTTTCAAAGTAAACGACTGCGAAGTGATTTGTTCCACTTAGCAATGTCACTTTACAGTTGAGCAGACAGAATTTTTTTTTATTTCTTTTACATAGTACCATTATATAGATTCTGATTAACTACTCACTCGGTGATCCAGATTCCCACAGGATAGGGATTCCTGTTGAACTAGGTAATTCTCCACTATAACAGCTGCTCAAACCACCAGAGTGTACCCAATCACTCCAAATAGAAAATTCAGGGGAATCGCTATTATGTATTACATCCCCACGGATAGAAAAATCCCACAGGTTTTAGATTACCGTGGAGTCCGTGGAACGTTGGACACACAGACTCTAGGCGCCCATGAAAGAAGACATACTGTCATTGTCATCATCAATCAAACATAGTAAGGTTCCACGAGATGCATACTCAATAAATGTCGTTGCTCAATGGTTTCGGTAACCGCATCTTACAAATCCCTATTCACTCAGGGCAGGTAATGATTTATGCCAGTTGAATAAGCAAAGAACTATTATTTTGATGCTTTCAATACATCTGGGAGCCTTTCTTTGAGAGGAAAAATAGCAAGAGAGAGAGAGAGAGCTAGTTTGGGCAAGAGGAAGAGTCAGCTTCAAGTCTTATCTCTGATGCATAATAACTATTTAGTTTTTCTTTGCATCCCCAGCACTTAGCAAAACTCCTGACATGTCACAGGTGCTTTATAAATGTTTGTTTTTGATGATGATGACAATGTAATTATAGACAAGTACTATATCTTTCAACATCCCAGACAATGCTAAGGCTTGAAATTACAGATGAGTTGTCACTGATTTGTATCGATAAATGGGATTCCCACACTAAGAATTCCCCACATTTTTGAAAGCATAGGTCAGGGGAGAAAAAGAAACAAAATGCACATATAGATAAATATATTTACCTATATATTTATAGGTACAGATATAGACAGATATAGATTCCAGTGGCTCTCCAATTACTTGCAGGGTTAAGTACAAATCTCTCTTTGACATTAAAACCCTTCCCAACTTAGCCCCA
This sequence comes from Gymnobelideus leadbeateri, assembly GCA_011680675.1. Taxonomy (NCBI): domain Eukaryota; kingdom Metazoa; phylum Chordata; class Mammalia; order Diprotodontia; family Petauridae; genus Gymnobelideus; species Gymnobelideus leadbeateri. Next base: position 144,165 of record WOXC01009880.1, on the reverse strand, counting down.
GTTATGCATTACTCCCCTTCATGCCTTCTATCTTCTAGCCAAACTGGACTTCTTGCTGTTGTTCACACGTGACAATCTACCTTTCTTCCCCATGCCTTTGTACAGACTGTTCCCCAGGATTAGAACATAGTTTTCCCCTAATTCTACCTTAAAAACCTTAATTTCCTTCAAGGCCTACTTCAAGTGTTATCCTCTCTATGAAACCTTTCCTGATTTCTCCCAGCTGCTAGCATTCCAAATGACCCCCTCAGAAAAACAAAAAAACAACCTAGTATTTTTTGTTACATATTTATATATGCATATATAAATTGAAAGTAGAGGAGCTATGAAGGGAGGGAAGAATTCATACTCCCTTAGCAACATTAATACCTTTCATTGGTTACTTAATTTTCTCATCTCAGATTTCTTTACAGGTATCATCTCATTACAATTTTCTTTAAGTTTATCGTACTATGATTTGAGCCTTACCCTCAATTTTTGGATTCTATACATATTGGTAATATGGTAGTTAGAACACAATCCATTTTTAAAGGCATTGCATAACTGTGGAATCTTGAACCCAGAGGCCAGCCCTTGCTTTGTTTTATCTGATGCCTGAGGGAAATGATCTGGTTCTAGTTCCTGTAATGCAAAGAAAAATTTCTACCATGATGGGCTACCCCAGAAACTCCATTGAAAGTAGCGTGGACATGTTATCCATAGAGAGAGAGATGATGGACTCAAAGTGTGGATTGAGTTACTGTTGGAGTATTTGTTCATTTTTAATATGATCGATGAGGGAACTTGTTTCTCTTAACTATACATAAGTAAGTGGTTTTTGTTTTTCTTGCTTTCTCAATTTTGGGGTGGAGGGAGATGAAAGGGAGAAAATGTGGACCTAAAATATTTTTAAAGAAAAAAACAAAACAGAATAGAGTAAAAATTTAAAGATTAGAGTAGTTGAAGGTCTCTGAATAGTGACTAAGGACAATATGTAATGGATGATAATACCCTAAAAACCACAGACCAAGTGGTATGGCCATCAAATAACACTAATTGGTTAAGGTCATTCAGTCTCACTTCTTTTAGTCTGTCTTTCTCTCATTGTCTGTCCTCGTTTACTGTTAGTGACTCAATTTTTTTTCTCTCCTTATCACTTACTCCCCTTCCTCTCCCTCCCTCCACCCCTGTTTCTGTCTTTCTTCTCTCTGCCACTTTCTTTGCTGTCTCTTCCCCTATTTCTCCATATGTGTCTTCTTCATTCTCCTTTTTTGTCCTCCTCCTCTGTCAGTCTATGTCTCCCTACTGCCCCTCCCAATTTTCCCTACATACTTCTGCTGCAAGGGAGAAATTCAGAAGGACAGGAATAGGAAGAGAATTTCATAGAAAAAGAGACTTAATAGGTCTTAGAATGAAGGTCACAGCAAACTGGCCATACTATGGAACTTAAGCATACTTTTGAGTTTCTTTTAATACTTACTAAATAAAAGGCAAATAATGTTCAATGTTGTTACTTTTCATAAACTATAACAGCTATAAAGCATATGTGTGGTTTCAGGAAAGTCACTTAGCCTTCCTGAGCCTGTTTCGTTATCTATAAAATGAGGGGATCAGATTAGATAACTCTTGAGGTTCCTTCTATCTCTAGAACTAGATCCTCTGATCTTATGTATAGATGATTTGAATGAATTATATTACTTGGAAGAAAAATAATATTTTATATTGGTCTTTATTTTATTAATACCTTCCCCTGGATCAGTAGATTTCAATAGAAAGAAAAAATATTCCCCATCTCTTCCCTAATTAATCCTGGATTTTTATAAATATGTATATATTTAAGTCCTTAAAATATAAAGATGTGGGGCAGCTAGGTGGCGCAGTGAGTAAGAGCACCGGCCTCAGAATTGGGATGACCGGGAATCGAATTCAGCCTCAGAAAATGAGCAACCACACATAAATAATGACTGGCCTTGTAACCTTGAGCAAGTTACTTAACCCCAATTGCTTTAAAAAAAATGTATATATATATATATATATATATATATATATGTAAATTTAATATAATTTAAATACTGTAAATATTACATAAATAATATAAATATATTATATATGAATATATAATAAATACATAAAATAAAAATGTAAATTTAATATAAAAGTGTAAATTTCCCAAGAGATACTAGATCACCTTGAATTAAGAACAGTAGGCAGTGGGAAAATCAGTTCCCACAAATCTCTTGTGAATACAGTGTTTGAACTAAGGCAATTTATAGCTACAGCTGGAAGGCAAATAAATTGATATGTAATTATACTGGGGAGGAGGAGAGGATGTAACCAAAAATAAGAGATTTTCAGACTAATAAAGAGAGAGAGATATACTTGTGCAAGCCCATCTAAAAGACTGGAACGTTTTCTCCCCAAAACCTTACCACACCTCAATCTAAATCATCAGATGCCATTTGACCTCCATGTAGAATTTTAAAGAATAGATAAAAATATAGATATTATGTATGTATACCTATATACACATACACCCACAAATACATACACACATAGATGGACTCAATCAGCCAGTAACTCTTCATTCCATCCAATCTTTCTATTTTGCTAACAAAATGTCCAGTCAAGTTGCAGTCTCTAAACTAGTGATTTCCAACTGGAACTTTGTGAGATGCCAGGATGTCTTTCAGAGATGAAATTAATTTCTTTTTTCTTTCTCTTCCTTTCTATATTTTTTCCTTCCCTCATTCATTCTTTCTTTCTTTCCTCTTTTCTTCCTTCTTGAAACTGAGTCTCCCCATCTCTCCCAGGGTGGCAGCACAATAACCACCTATGAACCTGATCTGTCTACACAGGAATTTTGACCTGCAACATTTTGACCTTGGTCAAGTCATGCTCTCTCTCTAGGCCTCACATTCCTTTAGCTGTAAAATGAAGGTTTGAACTAAAGGACATTTAAGGTTCTAATTCTTAATCTATGAACCTTGCACAAAAATTCATTGTAATTCAATGTTTGGAGATGGGTAGAGAAATCAAGCAAATAACCCTATTGAAGCTTAAAAAAAACGTAGAATCATGGCTCTGCCCTTCATTTTGATCTTTCAAGAGTATGATTCCATCAGTGGTACTAAACTCAGACTCTTAGACAAACCTCTACTACTTAACTTGCTCCTGGTTTCAACTAGGTCAGTATATGGAAGCTGTTTCACAGAATCACAGAATTTCAGAGATGGAAGGATCCTTCTAGTTCTTCTAGCTCAGCTCATACTTGAAAAGTGATTGCCTCTACAGAATATTTGACAAATGGTCATCTAACCTTAGTTAAAAATTCCAAGTAAGGGGTAACCCACTATATCATGGGGTTACCTATTCTACTTAGCTAAGTCTGAAACCGTTTACCTGTAAGGAAGCTTGAACTCCATTGTCATAAAGACAGAGCTGGTAAAACCAAAAGAATTCTGATCTAACTCTCTCTTCAGTCATCTACCCCTTCACACCTTATTACAGCTAAAATTCCTACAGAATTCCTTCAGTGTTGTCAGAGTTCTCACTTTCCATTCCTAACTAATACTAGTATTTGTACCTTGTTACTGAAAAAAAATACTAAAACATACAAACAAGTAGATTTTTCAATAGTTGAGCCTAATTTGCGAGGTAGGATTGAGCCAGAGGTGGAAATCATAGAAAAATAGCCACAATTTGAAGCATAACATACAATCACATTTTGGGAAACAAAATGGCCATTTCCTTTTGAAATAATAACACACAATCCAGGCTAGAGAGTCCCAAAGCAAATTACAGAAGACAGAATATGAGAGTGTCCAAAGCAAATTAAAGGAAGCAGAATGAGAATATATATCTTTGAGTCCTCTGGAACTTCATGTTACAATATGCAAAATTTTCATAAATGAATTTGCCCTAAATAAAAAATGGGCACAATGAGTGAGTTTGCTGCAAGGAGGGAGGTATTCTTTCAGAAGCCTATCAAAATGTTGAAACTCCATTGCATTTTTGTCATGATAAATCAGTTTAATATGCCTCACTTTGCTAACAAGATATCCAATTAGTATAGCGTAAGCCAAATCTGTGGAAGGCTCGGGCTGCAGCTTCAATTTAAATCTACTGAGAAAGTTTGCACCATGTTTAAGATCATAGATTTAAAGCTAGAAGAGTCCTCAGAGGCTACCTAGTTCAACCCTCTATTTTACAAATGAGAAAACTGAGGCCCAGAGAGGTTATGTGACTTTCCCAAAGTTACACATGGAATAAGTGTGAAAGATAGAATTTGAACTCAGGACCTCTGACTCCAAATCCTGTGGTCTTTCCATTGGGTCATTCTCCCTGCTATCCATCATTCCATAAACAGATCAATAATATAAGAATTTCCTATATGTCATAATCTAGTTTGTTGTTGTATTTATGGTATACTCCCGGAATTGGAATCTCTGGGGCAAAAGATTTACACATTTTGTCACTTTTTTAGTATAATTCCAATGTACAGTTCCTGTGGATTGGGCCAATTCACAGACTTAGTATATTAATGTGCCTATTTTCTACCATGCTTCTTATGTTGAATATTCTTATGTTTTTCTATCTTTGTCAATTTTCTGGATGTGAGGTGAAATCTCAGAGTTGTTTTGATTTTTATTTCTCTTATTACTAGTGATTTGAATCAATATTTCATGTAGTTGCTAATAGTTTGATATTTTTTTGAGAACTGTTTGTTCATATCCTTTGACCACTTATCCATTAGGGAATGGCTCTGGGGTTTATTTATCTGTCAGTTGTGTTTGTGTGTGTGTGTGTGTGTGTGTGTGTGTGTGTGTGTGTGCATGTCTGCATGTATAAACATCTAAGACATCAGATGATTATTAGATATTTTCTCCAACTTACATATTAAGTGTACTGGTTTTGTTCTTACAAAATTTTTCCATTTAATATAATCGCAATTAATTATCATTTTTTGTGAGACCATCTATCCATTATTTGATTAAGAACTCTCCCATAAGCCACACCTATAAAAGCTGTCTGCTCTAGGTCTCTTCAATTTTTTCATACTTTAACATTCAGGTCATGTATCCATTTTGAGCTTACTAGGGTATATGGTATAAGATCTTGATCTAAATTTAATTTTTGCTAAACTACTTTCTAGTTTTCCCTGCAATTCTTTCAAATAGGGAATCCTTTCCCTAAGTAATTTATGTTCTCAGATATATGAAACACTGAATTATTGAGTTTCATTGTTGCCAGTTCTTCCTCACCTAGTCTGTTCCATTGATCTACTCTTTTAACCAATGCAAAATAGCTTCAGTGATTTCTACTTTATAATACAAATTGAGGTCTGGAAGTGCTATTCCTCCTTCATTACTGTTTGTTTTCAACATTTCCCTTTTGAGATTTCCCTCTGTCTGGTACTTGAAGCTTTTCATTTTGCCCCTTCCTGTCTTTCCAGTTATCTTATACCTTACTTCTTTCCCTACACTTTCTGGTCCACTCATACTTGCTTTCCTCTATCCATGACTTTGAACTAACTGCCCCCATGTGTGGAACACTCTCCATCCAACCCTCAGAATCCCTGTCTTACTTTAACTCAGTTCAAATGCCACATTCTTTTTATGTTTCCTTTAGCTTTTACTCTTTAAATTTTATAATTAATTTACTTATTTTTAGCTTTCACTATTCACTTCCATAAGATTTTGAGTTTTAAATTTTATCCTTTCTCCCTCTCTCCTCCCTCCCCAAGATGGTGTGCAATCCAATATAGGCTCTATACATTCCAATTAAACATATTTTCACTTTAGTCAAAGATGTAAAGAAGAATTAGAACTAATGGGAGGAACCATGAGAAAGAAGAAACAAAACAAAACAACAAAAGGAAAGGAGAGCAAATAGTAGGCTTCCATCTGCATTCAGACTACAGAGTTCTTTCTCTGGATGTGGATAGCATTTTCCATTGTGAGTCTTTGGAGTTGTCTTAGATCCTTGCATTGTTGAGAAGAGCTAAGTCTATCGAAATCAGTCATTGCACAATGTGGCTATTGCTGTGCACAATGTTCTCCTAGTTCTGCTCACTTCACTCAGCATCAGTTCATTTATGTCTTTCAGGGTTTTTGCTCATCATTTCTTATAGCGAAATAGTATTACATTACATTCACATACCACAACTGAGTCATTCCCCACTTGATGGGTATCCCTTCAATGTCCAATTCTTTGCCACCACAGAAAGAGCTGCTATAAATATTTTTGTACATGTGGGTCCTCAAATACCACCTTCTCTAATAGATTTTTAGCCCACTTCTCACAGTTGCTAGTGGCTGTTCCCTCAAAGATTATCTTCCATCTATTCTTTATGTATCCAGTATATACTTATTGTATTTTTATGTCCATGTTGTCTCCCCTATGAAAATGTTAACTCATTGAAGGTAAGGACCTTTTGGGGATTTTTTGTCTTCCCAGCTCTGAGGATAGTACCTCACACATTAATAAAAGCTTATTGATTGAGATTCTAGACCTTTTGTTCTTACAAATAAGCAGTATTATTTGGCTAACTCTGTAGTCAGTCACAAGCATTGAATATCTCATGTATCATTTAATGTTTTTCATTTCTTTAAGGTGCATTTTGTAATTATATTTACATAAATATCAAGTACATTTTATTAGAATGAATCATAGACATTTTATGCATTGTGTAGTTATTTCAAAGGAGATTTCACAATCTATTATTCCCATTAACCATTATTATGGTTTCTACAATATAGAAATGTTGGGGTGTTTGTGAATTCACTTTTAAATTCCGCTATCTTCCTGAAGGCAAAAGGAAAAGGGGATGGCAGAAGATGATATAACATCATTAAAACAATGAATATGAACTTGGACTGACTTTGAGAGATAATGTAAGATAGAAGGGTCTTGCTTACCATGGTCCATGGGGTCACGAAGAGTAACATACGGTTGAATGACTAAACAACAACTTTACTGAAGCTATTAATTGCCATAATTATTCTCTTTGATGTTTCTCTGGGATTTCCTAAATAGGTTGTCATTAATCAACATCCATTTATGAAGTGCCTACTATGACCAGACACTTTCCTAGGTGTAGAGGCTACAGGGAAAAAAATGAAACAATCATAACTCTCAAGGAGCTCTCATGAAGTAATAGTAAGAGACTGATAATTTTCTCTTCTTCTGACCCTTCACACTATAATATCTTTCACATGACAACACCTATGAATCTATTTCCTTCCTTGAAGGATAACAGGTGCTTCTTCTTTAGATCATCCAACTCCCACCTGTTTAGGAAGAAGTTCAATTCTACCACCCACCACCCAAAAGTAACCTCATTAGCGCTCCAACAGGTACTACAAATAGTGTCATGTCCATTTTACAGATGAGAAAGCTAATGCTCAAAGTGATGTGTGATGTCCATAGTCACATAGTCATATATCCTTAGTGGTAAGGATAAAAAAAATCAACATTTGAACCCAGGTTTTCCCACCCAGCATTTGATTCACTTTTACCAAGCTACCTGAATCTTTTATTATCCTGAATAATTTAAAAGACTCCATTTATTTATTTTATCACCCCCATTATATCATCCATTTCTAGTCATGGTGGTAATTCCTAAAAGCAATAACTTTCTACATTTCATTTTAGGAAATTAAGTAGCAAAAAAGAGCTATAGGGCCAATCTGAATCAATAAAAATGAAGATGATTTAAAGGCAACATAAGGGAAAGAACTGTTGTAAATTTTCTAAAGGATAAAGTGAATTAATTCTATATATTAGAGAAAAGGAGAACAGGGAGGAAGGAATGGAGTGAAGTTGGTAGGAGAGTTTTAGCGATAATTAGTGACTGCTTTCTTTTTTATTTTGTTAGGATAGGGAAAATGTTCTTCTTGTCTTTATGCCCCTACCATCAAGCACAGTGGCTTTCATGTGCTATTCACTTAACAGACATGTATTGACTTGAATTGACCATGGTTTTATAGCCTCTGAATTAAGTTTCTTCATCCCACTTCTGTTCTATAGATCAACAAGCATTTCAAAAAATAATAGACTGTTGAGAGTTGGTAAAGTCCTCAGACATCATCTGGTCTAGTCTTCACCAAAACATTAACTCCATCTAAAAACAACCATAAGAAATGATTATATAGCCTTCATTCAAACAAGGATACCTGGTGATGGGGAACCTATTGCCTCCCAAGGCAACCTATTCTACCTCTTGTTGTTTTTGTTCAGTCATGTCTGACTCCCTATACCCCCATTTGGAGTTTTCTTGGCAAAGATACTGGAGTGGTTTGCCATTTCTTTTTCCAGCTCATTTTACAGATGAGGAACTGAAACAAAAAGGATTAAACGACTTGCCCAGGGAAGTGTCTGAGGCCAGATTTGATTCCTCCTACTGATTCCAGGGTCAGCTCTCGATCCGCTGTGTCATCTACAGCCCCACCTTTAGACATTTATAACTGTCAGGAAGTTTTTCTTTACATTAACTTTAAATATCCCTCTGTAACTTAAACTCCTTCTTCACTGTTCTATACTCCGGGATAGGCATAAAGCTAGCCTTTCTTCCACATGACAGACATTCAGATACTGAAGGGTAACTATTAGGCTTTTCCTACATCTTCTTTTCTATAATAAGCTAAACCTCTCTGGTTCCATTAACTGCTCTTCAAACGCAGTATGGCTTAGTCCTCTCAGTGTTCTGGTCAAGCTTAGCTAGGTCAATGTCAAGCTAGTTAATGGGAGATTTTCTATTATGTGTTAGATGCATTCTGCCAGGGTAACAAGACATCTCTATTGTTATTATTAGGTGGACAAAGAGCTGCTTTGGAAGCTTTGGAACTGCCACTACCAGTCTTCTCGTCCTCTGAGCATTCATGCCATAATATTTCATCTGACAGACAGTGCCTGTAAGTCTACTGCCTTCTTCCTTGGAAGATAAGCAGGTGCTTCTGCTCAGATCATCCAATTCACACTCTTTAAGGAAAAGGTTGCACTGGTTTTCCCCCTTGGAGAGTAAAGTCTTTCCTCCTTGTTGCGACATTCTGTCACTGTCCAATGTCAGGACATAGTCCAGGTCTTCTCTCTGCCACTACAGATCATTTTTTAAATATCGAATTTCCATTTCCAGTTTTTAAAGAACACATCAAACTTGAAGGGTGGTGAGTTATCTTGAAAAATAGATGCCCCAGGAAGACAGCAGACTTATCTATAGAAAGCTCACAGCATCTTAGCATGGAGTCACCAACCACTAGAATTTGCTTCTTCTTTCTCTGACCTTTAACTCACAAACTCTTATCTGTTGATATCTGGATCCATATCTCAGTTCTCCAAAAGACAAGTAGCTTCCTTCTCAAGGGCCTCGCTCTCATCTCACATCTCTTGCTTAGCTGGAGGTGTTCAGTGATCCTTTTTCACTTTTTCCTCTGTATTATATTCTTTCACACATCAACCTCCATATAGTCAATTCATACTTGGGTCTTTGTCTGTAGATATCTGAGGCCACATGGAGACATAGGGCTATATTTTTTGTTTTCTTTGCATTGGCATGTGTATGTATATGTTTGCTCCCTTCTTGGATTATATCTCCTATGATTTTCTAAGCATCTCATGCTATTATTCTTAAGATATTGGAGTGACACTCTGGTGGTATTTTGCATAATGGATATCCCTAAATAGATTTCTTCCCTCTTCCTTCTCTTTTGGTTATGGACACAAGACTCCGGGCAATATTCTTACCATTCTCATTCTTAGAAGGCAGCTAGGTATCACAGTGGATAGCTTGCTGGAGTGTCATGTGTCTGGGACATGATTTGAATTCAGGTCTTCCTGATTCTATATTCAGCAAGCTATCCACTGTGACACCTAGCTGCCTTCTAAGAACAAGAATGGTAAGAATGTTGCCTAGACACACTGGACAAGTCACTTAACCCCTCCCACCTTCAGTCTTATTATCTGTAAAAAGTCACTAGCAGCATCACCCTACCTCACAGGGTAGTTGTGGACATCAATGAGGTAAAATATGTAAAGAATTTTACAAAACTTAAAGTCCTATATAAATGCTAGCCACTATTACTATTTCACATACTAATACCAATCCTTGTTAATTCCACTCTACCTCTAATCAGGAGACCATCATGCTTATATTTTAGACTATGGTTCAATAATACAAACTAAATTATACCAGGTATGCAGAGTTGGTTCAATATTAGGAAAACTGTCAGCATAACTGACCATATCAATAACAGTAACAACAAAAAATATATGATTATCTCAATAGATGCAGAACAAGGCTTTGACAAAATGTAACACCTATTCCTATTAAAAACATTAGAAAGCACAGGAATCAAAGGCTCCATTGCTAAGTAGCAACTATTTAAAATGATAAGTAGCATCTATTTAAAATCAAGAACAAGTATTATATGTAATGAGTATAAAACTGAGTTTATGATCAAAGAAAAGATAAAGATGGTAATGAGAAGTAAAATAATTTTGATTACATGCAATTAAAAAGCTTTTGCACAAACAAAACTAATATAGCCAAAATTAGAAGAACAACATGAAACTGGGGGAGGGAGAATTTTACAGTAAGTTTCTCTGATAAAAGCTTCATTTTTCAAATTTATAAGCATCTGAGTCAAATGTATATAAAAAAAGAGCTATTCCATAGTTGAGAAATGGTCACAGGATATGAACAGTTTTTAGAAGAAGAAATCAAAGCTATCAATAGTCACATTTAATAAGGCTCTAAATTACTATTGATTAGAGAAATGCAAATTACAACAACTCTGAGATAACAACTCATGCCTATCAGATTTGCTGATATGACAGAAAAGGGAAATGACAAATGCTGGGAGGAAGGGGAAAAATTTGGGACACTAATGCCCTGTTTGGTGGAGTTGTGAACAAGTCCGACCTTTCTAGAGAACAATTTGGAACTATACACAAAGGGCTATAAAACTGTGCATATCCTTTGACCCAGCAATACCACTGCTAAGTCTGTATCTGAAAGAGATCAAATAAAAGGAAAAAGGACCTATGTGTACAAAAAATATTTATATCCCAGCTTCTGAGATAAGAACTCACTATTTGACAAAAACTGCTGGGAAAACTGGAAAATTGTATGGCAGAAACTGGGCATAGACCAATATCTTACACCATATACCAAAATATAAGTGGGTGCATGATCTAGATATAAAAGCTGATACTGCAAGCAATCTGGGAGAGTAAGAAATAGTTTCAAGTCAGATTTATGAAGACAGTAAAAATCTATGAGAAAATAAGAGATAGAGAGCATTACAAAATGAAAAATAAATAATTTTATTACATTAAATTGAATTAAATTACAAATAAAATCAATGTAATCAAGATTAGGAGGGAGGGGGCAGTTAGGTGGTACAGTGAATAGACCACAGGCCTTAGATTCAGGAGGACCTGAGTTCAAACCTGGACTCAGACACTTAACACAAAAAACTAGCCTGTGTGACCTTGGGCAAGTCACTTAACCCCAGTTGCCCTACCTGCCCCCCTCCAAAAAGAAAAAAAAAGCTTAGGAGGGAAGTGGAAAATTGGGAAAGAATTTTTAGAACCAGTGTCTCTAATAAAGGCCTCATTTCCAAATTATACAGAGAAATGAGTCAAATTTATAAGGATATAAGTCATTCACCAATTGATAAATGGTCAAAGGATATGAACAGGCAGTTTTCAGAGGAAGAAATTAAAGATATATATCATATATATAAGCATATAAAAATGCTCTAAATCACTATTGATTAGAGAAATGCAAATCAAAACAACTCTGAGGTACCACATCTCACTAGTCAGATTGGCTAAGATGACAAAACAGAAGAGGATATGGAAAAATTGGAACACTAAGGCATTGTTGGTGTAGTTGTGAACTGATCCAACCATTCTGGAGAGCGATCTGGAGAGCGTTCAAAAGGCTATAAAAAAGTGCATACCCTTTGACCCAGCAATACCAATTCTAGGGCTGTATCCCAAAGAAATCATACAAGTGGGAGGAGGACCCATACATAAAAAATATTTTTAGCAGCTCTTTTTGTGGTTGCAAAGAATTGGCAATCAAGGTGATGCCCATCAATTGGGGAATGGCTAACCAAGTTGTGGTGTATGAAAGTAATGGAATAATATTGTGCTATAAGAAATGAGGAGCAGACAGACTTCATCATAACCTGGAGTGACTTATATAAACTGATGGGCAGTGAGGAGAGTAGAACCAGAAGAACTTTGTAAACAATTACAGACACATCATAGCTCTGATGACTAACTAAGAGACTGGGTTCCTCTCAGCAACACAAGGTTATAAGACAGCTCCAAAAGATTCCTGATGGAAAGGGATATCCACATCCAAAGAAAGAACAGAGTCTGAATGCAGATTGAAGCAAACTACTCTCTCTCTCTCTCTCTCTCTCTCTCTCTCTCTCTCTCTCTCTCGTGTTTTGTTTTGTTTCATTCTCATTGTTCACTCCATTGGTTAAAATTCTTCTTTACAATTTGACTAATGTTTAATGTGAAGGTATTTGTAGAACCTATATTGGATTGCATGCCACCATGGGAGGGTGGAAGGGGAGAAAATTTGGAACTCAAGGGATTGTGGAACTGAATGTTGTAAACTAAAAGTAAATAAATAAATTTTTAAAAACACTAAAAGTATTTATAGTAGCTCTTTTTGTGGTGGCAAAGAATTGGAAACTGGGGGGCTACCTATCAATTTAAGAATGGCTAACCAAGTTATGAAATATGAATGTAAAGGGATACTCTTGGACTATGAGAAGTGATATTAGGTGGATTTCAGAAAAAATCTGGGAAGACAATGTACTCATGAGAAGTGAAGAGAGCAGAATTAGAAGAACATTATACACAGTAACAGCAATATTGTAAGGATGGACAACTGTGAATGACTTAGCTATTCTAATCAACACAATGATCCAACACCATTCCAAAGGAAGTATGATGAAAAATGCTATCCACTTTCAGAGAGAAACCTGATGAACTCTGAATGCAGATGAAAGCATACTTTTTAAAAACTATTTTGTTTAATTTTTATTATTTTATTTTGCTTGTGTTTTCTTTTTCAACATGGCTAATGTGAAAACATTTTGCATGACTTCACAAGCATCAAATTACTTGCCTTCTCAAGGGGAGAGGAAGTAAATTTGGAACTCAAATTTTAAAAAATGATTTTTAAATTTTTTATGTGTAATTGGGAAAGATTTAATGAAATAATTTTAAGAAAATAATTATTATTGTTATTGAAAGTCCATTTCCAATTCAACAAACACTTATTAAGTAACTACACTGTTTCGTGGGGACATACATGAAAACAAAAATGAAACAGTCTTTGCTCTTAGGAAGCTTACATTCTATCGGGGAAATAAATCAGTAATTAGACAAGAATTTGAGGAGGGAGAGAACAATAATAACCATGGACTTCAGTTTGCCCCTGATGCTTTCCATCTGAGTTGAATGTTAAAGGAAGCTAAGGATTCTAAAAAGCAGATTCAAGGAGCGAGTGAATTCTTAGCATGGGGGCATCCTGTGTAAAGGGATGGAGCTAGTAGAGGGAAAAGTCAGTTTCAGAAAAAAGCAAAGTAGGTCAATTTACCTGCAATTAAAATGAAAGAGAATACTATGAAATGTCTATAAAAGCTGGTGAAATTTAAACTGTGAAGGCCTTTCTATGTCAGGCCACCTAATTTGTATTTTATCCTAGATGCAACATGGAGTTGCTAAATTTTTCTGAGCAGAAGACTGACAGGGTTAGACCTTTCTTGCCTTGGACTTCATAATCTTTATCTATGCTTCCTAGATTGTTTCTGGCAGCATCATTTGCACCCACATGAATCACCAGAAGTCTGTAGTAGTCATCAGGTTTGACAAGTCTTTGGAGATTCTCCATCACACCCTGGATACATGCCCTGGGAAGACAACTGATCTTTCTTCTGTTACTGTAAGATCAACAAATAGCTGCTTCACAGAGCTTCATCAAGCACCACTGCTCATCTCTCTTTCAGCTGACTATCATTGGGTAATTTTCATCTCTTCTGCTAAGCATTACTGGGAAACCTTCCACCTAATGGAATCTGTGAAGCCACATCATAAGCAATAGTTCCTTCTCAAATTTATCTCTTCTTCTAGACGAGGCCCTGCATTATTTACTTTAAAGTGTTCAGCGGTCTTTCTCACTTTTCTCTGTCATTTTCTTCCTTCCATCTCTCTTCACATAGGTCAAGATTTTTCTCTAACTCTTTCGGTCTTTCTCATTTATTTTTCATATTTATACCCTTCTATTTTTTGTTTGTTTTAGGGAGCACCATGACCAAGAAAAGACTCTATAGAAGAAAGCTATAGAAGGCTATAGAAGAAAAGATAAATATCATTCATTGGTTCCAGGTATCTATACTTGCTGGAAATTAGATCCTTAGACTTTCTTTCTAATAGCTCCTCTGGCTAATTTCTCTAAAAACCTCCTCTCATCTCATTAACACCTCAACAGTCATATGTGACTTCTTTAATTTTTCCTCTCCCTTAGATTCTTCTTCTCAGTAAAACATCTGCTATGATAATCATCTACAAAGACAGCCCTTGCCCTTTGGGAGCTTACTATGTAATCAGGAAAGACATCACATAGAAGAAAGCTAAAAATGGGGGAGTGGGAAGAGGGTACCTTGTGTAGGAGGGAAGACCATGATGAAGTCCAGAGGAGTATAGCCAGGTGAGAAATGAGGAAATGGCTACCCTGGGCACCCTCCTTAGACAGAGGGTCTGGGAAGAGCTCTACACTGTCCTCCCATCCAAGCAGAGGGAGAAGGGACCCCAGGAGCAGGAAGTACTGAGAAAATGCAAGTTTCAGAGCTAATATTTTGCAGGATATATTTTTTCTTTCAGTTTTTCCCTAGATACTTCAATATTTCTCTCCCCAGATTAAATCTCTTCATACATTTTGAATCCTTATCCTTATCCTTATTCCCAATCACATTTCTTTCCTTCTGATCCTTCTCCTATCCATCTTTTCCCACCAAAGCTGATGCTATAATGGAATTCTCTTGTTCTTTTACATGACTCTCTTGACTAATTATCATAAAAAATCCATACTAGTTGTCCAGAGGCTCAGTAGCTGGGGCTGTTGAGGAAGGTTTTGTTTATTTATGGATCCCCCCACTTTTTCAGGCAATATGACACTAGCTTACTTAAGTGCCTTCTAAGTGATAACCACGTACTACGTTTGAGACTCCACAATAGCTACTGGGGTAAAGAAAAGAATATAAACCAAAATAAAATATGATCCCTGACCTCAAAATTTTACAATATTTTGGGGAGTATAAGCCAGATACATAAATAATTTGAACATAAAGCAGAATGTGAAATGTATGTGATATGCAAAATGACATTTGGGTTCTGAGTGAGGAAGAATAATTTCTTACTCAAGAAAACCGAGGAAAGTTTCACAGAGAAGGAAGAATTTGAAGTAGATCTTGAAGGATCAGTAGAATTTCAAAATATGGAGGTACAAAGGATGGCATTCTAAGCAGACAAAACTGCAGAAGCGAAGTCATGAAGGTGGTTAGACATAGACTATATTGGCTGTTCTTCTTCTTTGGGAGTGAAGAGGTCCAGACCTATAGATTTGATAGTATAGAAAATTACTAATACTACTGTAGATTGGCAACTATTGCAAAAGAACTGTTAAAGAATTGCCCTGGTGGCATCAAGATGCTACGTGACCAGGGATAATGTATGGGAGAGGTGACACTTGAAAGGAGGTCATTCTAACCTCAGTGTTGACTCTCTATCCATTATGGTATTTCTTCTTGGCTGTGCTAGGGGTGGGGGTGTGAGGAAAGAGCAACATAGTAATATTTATATTTATGGAATGTTAGTCAATTTAGTTATTATTTCCCTATAGTCTAACAAATAGTTTTATTTTTCAGCCTGTTGCTTCCAGTAGATATAAAATTGTAATAAGAGGGGGAGAAGTTTTTAAATCTAATCTAGAATGAAAATGAAATTTTTGAATACATTTGGTGTTATTAACCACTGATAACCCATCAGGCCATCAAGTTGAGGTCATTTGGACTCTAAAATTACAAATTTCTTTCTCCAGAAAACTTGGAAAGAAGTCAACCAATAATATCTCAGGATAAATTGAATCTAGGTAATTAGAAGGACATAAGCAACCTTCATGTACACCAATTAGTTTTGCATCAACTAATGGGACCAAAGGCTTCTTCAATTCTCACATGTCCTCTTAATTGCATTCGAATAGCTATTTACAGTTAAAGCAGCTTCAGCTAACTATGGGCTAGAGGGTAAACGGGCTAGGGGGTCCTCAATGGAAGTGCTGCCAAATCCAAGTACGGAGGGTAACAGCTGTGATCTACAATGACCAGCCAGGCTCCTGGTTTGCCATAACATAATAAATGAATTGTCATTTGAAGAACAAAACACACACACATACACACACACACACAGGCCCACTTTCAGTATTTATGCAAGATGTATCTTCTGGAAATGATGTGCTCTATATGCTGGGAAATATTCCATGAAGGCAATGACAGTCACAGGAAGCTGAGAGGAATTTTTTTTCTTTTCTAAAATAACTCAGTTTCATGTTTATATTGGTTAAGAGTGATTATGACTATTATTCAGGGCTATATTTGCAAAGACATGCTTTGAGAAGAGAGGTTTGAAAAGACCATGAAACTGGCAATTATTGGGGCAGGTAGGTGGTGCAGTAAACAGAACACTAGCCCTGAAGTCAGGAGGACCTGAGTTCAAATCTGTCCTCAGACACTTAACATCAACTAGCTGTGTGACCTTGGACAAGTAACTTAACCCCAATTGCCCTGCCCTCCCCCACTCCAAAAAGAAAAAAAAAAACCTGGAAATTGTTAAGAATCCATAGAATTATTGATCTTGAGCTAAAGATAACCCAGAACCCATCCAGTCCAAATTTTCATTTTACAGGTGAGAAAATTAGGTCTATGGAGGTTAAGTAAATTGGCCAAGGCTACCCAAGCACTGTTAGAGATGGGACTTTAACCTGGGTCCTTTGACTTACAGAGCCAAAACTCTTTCCACTATACAGTCTAACAGTGACCCTTTGTAAGTCTGATACTTTGATGGATACATGATTTCACTGATGGGAGTACTCTCTCTACCAATGTATATCAAATTTCATCCATGCTTTATTCTCTTGTGCAATTCTTGTCCATGTCCTTCCATAAATAGAATAAAGAGCAGAGGTTTGTAACCTGGGTTCTATGAATTTTTATTAAAAAAATTAAAACTATTCAATACAGTTATTTTATAACTATTTCAATTAATTTTAACCTAACTTAAAATGTTCACTAAGACTTTTGGGACACTTTATATAATTTTGCTTTAATTACACTCTTTCCATTTTTATCTATCAGGGATCTTGAGGTGATTAGGCTTAGTTGACACGAGGATTTCCAAGCTATTTTTACCCACCACTCCTCTTTTTATTTTTTTT
Source organism: Gymnobelideus leadbeateri (assembly GCA_011680675.1). Classification (NCBI taxonomy): domain Eukaryota; kingdom Metazoa; phylum Chordata; class Mammalia; order Diprotodontia; family Petauridae; genus Gymnobelideus; species Gymnobelideus leadbeateri. The sequence continues at coordinate 126,668 of WOXC01009880.1, read as the reverse complement.
TACTATTTTATAAAGCAGTACTCTTTGTAATCTCCTGTGATTCTCTTTAAAATGAGCCTAAACTCTAGGGGCGGCTAGGTGGCGCAGTGAATAGAGCGCCGGCCCGGGAATCAGAAGGACCTGAGTTCGGAGCCGGCCTCCGACACTTAATCCGCACAAACAAAAACCTAGCGGTGTAACCTTGGGCAAGTTACTTAACCCCAATTGCCCTAAAGGGGTGGCTAGGTGGCACAGTGAGTAAGAGCACCGGCCTCAGAGCTGGGATGACTGGAGATCAGATCCGGCCTCAGAAAATGAGCACCCACGCATAAATAATGACTAGCCGTGTAACCTTGAGCAAGTTACTTAACCCCAATTGCTTTTAAAAAAAATAATAATAAAAATGAGCCTAAACTCTAAACATTGTTCCTTTTGGCTATCATCTTCTTCTTGGCAAGAAAAATATATGTGTTGTCTGAGGCAGTTTGAGGACCTTTTTGGTCATTATTGTGGTGATTCATATAACAATTGTGCCTAAGATATGATAAAAATCAGACATTTTTAATTTTATTCATTTTTTAACATCATCATATTGTTAAAATAGATGTTCAGAGATGTTATAATTGCATGCACTATGTCCATCTTCATTTTATCTTCTAATTTAGGGTTGATATTAAAAGTTTATCTAAATAGTCAATAATCTGATTGTACAAAAACAGTTAATTCTTAAATGACCGGTAGAAAAGTACTAGTCAGGGAGGCTAGGTGGTTCAGTGAATAGAGCACTGGCCCTGGAGTCAGGAAGACCTGAGTTCAAATCTGGCCTCAGACACTTGACACACTAGCCATGTGACTTTGGGCAAGTCACTTAACCCCAACTGCCCTTCAAAAAGTGAAAGAAAGAAAGAAAGAAAGAAAGAAAGAAAGAAAGAAAGAAAGAAAGAAAGAAGGAAGGAAGGAAGGAAGGAAGGAAGGAAGGAAGGAAGGAAGGAAGGAAGGAAGGAAGGAAGGAAGGAAAAAAAGTAACTAGTCATTTCCTGCCTGTTGAGGTCAGACAGATTCACTCCTTTGTGACATTGCTCTGTACCTATCATGTTCATAACCTTCGGTTCCCATTCTCAAATAATGCATTAATGGTATATAGGAATGAAGTTATGGAGTAATCAATAAGGCTCTTTCATTCCTTTCCCCAGAATCCTCTGCTTCTGAAGTCAACAAAGAATGGGATTTGACTTAGAGGATAAGGTCAAGGCTTTTGTAGAATTTCTCTATTTCTTTATCTTGTATAATGGCATGTAAGCTATAATTTCGATGAGCACTGCAAAACAAGATGACTGAGTATCTCATGAAATGATATTTCTTGTTGCCTTTGGACACAAAGAGAAAGCCAGTTTCACCAAACTGTTTATTCATGTCTCCAAGATAAATGTGTAAGTAACCTATTCCCAGTAGTGTGAAGTTCATTATGACTTCTGGTTCCACTTCTAGGAAATAACAATAAAAATGTGCTCTAGATCATTCTCAAGTATTTGGGCACTGGAAAAAATCAAATATTTTGAGCATAAAAAGTTCAATTATCATATAAAGTTTTCATGGGTTTAATATTCATTTTTATGCCCTTTGACCTAGTAATACCACGACTAGGCCTATTTCCAAAGATGATTAGGGAAAAAAGAAAAAGAACCGGTATGTTCTAAAATGTTTATAGCAGTTCTCTTTGTGGTGGCAAAGAACTAGAAATTGCAGGGATGCCCATCAACTGGGGAATGGCTGAACAAGTTGTGGCATATGATCTTATGGAATACCACTGTGTTATAAGAAATCGTGAGTTCAGTGATCTTAGAAAAACTTGGAAAGACTTGCACAAAATAATGAAGAGCAAAATGAGCAGAACCAAGGGAACATTGTATACAGTAAGAGCAATATTGTTTTAAGAACTACTTTGAGTGAACAAATTATTTTGACATTATAAATACCCTAATTAACTCAAAAATGACATTTGAAAAAAAATGTTTGCTTCCAGAGAAAGAATTGATAAATAAAAGTATGATAAAAGTATCTATAGAATAATTATATATACATATATGCATATATATATTTATATATATATACATACACACACCTGTTTGTGTCTAATGGTAGCCATCTCTAGGGTAGGGAGAGAAGGAGGGAAGAAAAAGAAAAAAATATTTACATGATAATTTTGTTGTATATTTGAAAGAATAGTAAGTTGTGCATAGTAGATTTGCATTTTCATATGCAATCATCTTTTTTATTGTATTATGTTATTGAAATGCTCATTTTATCCCACAAATTAAACATAAAATAAATTTTAAAATACTTTTCAAATATTCATTTCTATGTGTATAACTCAGATTTATATTTTATATTTATATATATTATGGTATGTATACATATAATATTTATATTATATGCATAGTCTTTCTTTTGAATTCTAGTCTCACATTACCAACTACCTATAAGGCATTTAAAATTGGATATCCCATAAACATTCCAAATGTAAGGTATCAAAAATAGAACTGTTTTTGTTTCTTCCATAATTTAATCCCTTCTGAACTTTCCTATTTCTGTTGAGGTCACTGCAATCCTTCTAGTCTCATTAATTCTCAGTCTTGGCCTTATCCTTAACTTTCCCTTACTCAGTAGTAATTCTTCTATTTGGAACCTACGTAATATGACCTCCTCCTATATTCTAGGCACTTTGGTAGGCTCTGGGGATACAGACACAAAAATGAAATAGTCTCTTCTCTTAAAGATTTTATATTACACCTACAAGGGAGTGAAAGGTATTAAGCATCACCTAAGTTTTAGATCATATATCAATCGATAAACAATTATTTGTTCACAGAACTTTTAAACCATATATCAATGAACAATAATTTTTATACAATTCTAGATTATAAATAAATGATGAATCAATTAATAAAATAAATAAGTTAATAATCATTCATACAATTTAGACCATGTATTAATCAATGCACAATTTATAGCAATAGTTTACTTAATCATAATTGTTCATTGGTTGATATGTGGTCTAAAACTTTTGGGATGCATAGCACTTTCTACGCCTTTTATTGAAACAAATTATTTATATGGAAATGGAAGGGATGTGGAATTTCCAGTCAATGAAAAAGAGTTTCACATGTACATGCCAGCAAATATCTAAAAAAGGTACAACATCCAAAAATGACCACAATTTTCAAAGAAGCAGTAAACTGCTTGACATTGAGAGTGAAAGGAAGCAAGTGTAAACTCAGATAAACATCACAAAAGCCTGACAATTCTTTAGCCAGCAACTCAAGAAGGGTACATAAATCGTGCCTTTTTCTGTTTCCAGGGGTCCAGAAACCTGGTGTGCTCTAGCAAGGAAATTCCAGGGTTTTCGAAGCCCATTGAATTCTCATTGCTGATGCTCCTAGGGACATGGAAGGCAAAAGTGCTTTGACCCAAATGCTCCAGTGGGGCTGGAATTCCTTAGTAATGTAAGAAGGTACTGTGGTGAGGCTTGAAGATTGTAGCACTCTGACATAGGATGATACAGTAAAGCCTAAAACCTACCAGCATTCATAGTGCAAACACACTGCAGGAGGTTGAATCCAGTGGCAAAAGGATCAAGGAAATAGAGGCGAAATAGGACTTGACCTACCCCATCCAAGAATGTGGAAAGCAATTGACTCTGGCCTGGTACAAAATTCCAAATCAAGAATTAAAGCTGCTGATGTGAATAAACAGAGGAAACCAAATACAATGAAGAAAGAGATGGCCAAGAGATAAGCCTAGAAAAAGAGAGGAACTCCACAATTATACATAGGTCCTCAAGAAAAAATACTGCTGCACTACAAGAACTTCAAAATTACCTAGAAAAGAATAAAAGAATCAGATAAATAAATAAAATAAGGGCTCTGGAGAGAAAAATATAGAATGTAAATAAATACCCTAAAACAGAAAATGTTTTCACTTTCCCCATGTAGCAGATTCTGAAAATTGAATGGAGAAAACAGAACTCAATGATTAGAGGAAACAAGATATGTTAGAGGGGAAAAATATTGGAAAATTATAAGCTATCTACAATAGCAAAAGACTAACTTATACAACAAGTTAAGAAGAGATCATTTGCAAATCATGAAACATTTTTTAATCACCAAACCAAAAAAAATCCTAGATACTACATTCCAAAAAAAATCATAAAGTAAAATTGGTCTATTAAAATCATAAGACAAAGAGAAAATAGAAAGAACCCAACAACTAGTCTCCTAAAGAAATTCTAAATTGAAAATTCTCAAAAATTCCACAACCAAAATCCAGAGCTTGTAAAGCAATGAAAAATAAAATGTCATTGCAAGTAGTCAAAAAGAATTCAAGTATCTAAGTACCATAGTCATCCTATAAGATTTGACCACAACTTCTATACAAAAGAGAGAATCTTGGAATAAGACTTTCAAAAAGGTAAAGAAATACTCCAATACATTACTGAGGGCAACCCTACAAGGGGCAAAAAGGTATCTTTAATGATAAAGAATTCAGTAGAAATATTAAAATCCAGTCACAGGAATTTAAGAGAAATTTGCAAAGGCCAATTAATTTTAGAAGGGGCCAAATGATAATGAAGTACTTGCATTTTAATATGGGAAGAGAAGACAAGAAACTCTTCAGAATCAAAATGTCTTTAAGAGTCACGGTTGGAGTTAAATAAGACAAACAAAAGGCCTGGATGATTTTTACATCTTTTGATTTTCTTAAGGAGAGGAAAGAAAAGGGAGAAAAAAATATATACGCTAGGAAAAAAAGTGAGGAAGGGGAAGAAACTTACTATTTCTCATAATTTGGGTTCATGACAAGAAGAGTATACAAACATGAAAAAAGAGGTGATTAAGTATCAAATGAGCCTTGTACTTATCTGAATTGGAAACAGTAATAAGAGGGAGGCTAGAGACAAGGAGAGGATGCTCAAAAGCAAAACAGGTTTCAACTTTGGAGGGTCAGTCCTAAAGAGGGAATTAAACAGGGTGAATGAAAGTTTAAGAACCAATGACTGGTGTTGGGGTAAGTTAAAAATAAGGATAATGGAGTAAAAACACAATTTCATTCATAAATTACTAAAGTTGATTGCATTCCTCCATTTTGATATCTTCTTTATAAAAATTTGAGTGAATAAAAAGAAAGGAAAAAGCAGAAGATGGCATGATATAGGAAAAAACATCATCAATGAAAATAACAAATCGTGAATGGAATGAACCCACTTATAAAATGAAAGAGGACAGGAGAATGGATTAGGAGGAAGAATTCAACAAGATAAAACATAAATATTCTAAAATAGCTAAAATGAGAGACTAGAATAGAATTTATTATACTTTAGGTCAGGGGTGGGGAAACTGTAGACTTCAGACCATGGGTTCCCCATCCCTGCTTTAGGCAAACTCAAAAAAAAAGGGGGGGGGGGAGGGAGGGGAAATATGAATAGTAATTATGAATACATCTTGAAAACCCATAAATACTCTTTTTAAAAGTTTGAAATAGGGGCGGCTAGGTGGTGCAGTGAATAGAGCACCAGCCCTTTAGTCAGGAGGAACTGAGTTCATATCCATCCTTAGACACTTGACACACTAGCCTTGTGATTTTGGGCAAGTCACTTAACCCCAATTGCCCTGCAAAAAAAAAAAAAAAAAAAGTGTGAAATGTCTTAACTTTCCATCCTGAAATCTTACTAAAATAGCCATTTTCTTCTAGGGATATGTAAAAGTATTTAGGATATTTATAATCACTTGTTTATAATTTCTTCTAATTCAATAAAAAAGTATTCTCAGTTTAAAAATTAGCCATAGAAAAGTCACTTTAATATTTCGTACCCCTTGTACTTAGCTATATGACCTAAACATGACTCTAACATCAGTTTAATATGTGAAACCCTAACTAAATTCTAAATAGAATGATAAACATTTGAAAAATACAAATGTTAGATCTCATTTATTATATTTATCCATCTCTAAAAACTTAACTCCTACTTTGTTTTGTCCCAGGATGGGTATGGTATTGATAATGGAACTGATGGAATTGATATAAATTTCATAATTAGCAAGAATAAGTTTAAAGCACACTGACTTAAAAAGCACTTTATATAGAGAGAGCAGTATAGAGTATTGAAAAATGGTAGAATGGAAGTCAGGACACCTGTAGTAAAATACTATTTCTGATGCTTAGTAACTCTGTGACCATGAGCAGGGCACTTAACTGCTCCAGACTTCACTTTCTGCCTCGTTAAAATGGGAATAACATTTTTCTCATAGAAGTGTTGTGAAAATCAGATGCTTTATGAACCTTAACAGCACAGCAGAAATGTCTGTTCCTTATATTATAAATATTTGATTACCAATTATTCCATATTTTTCTTCTATAATTCTACATTTGCCAGGCTTACAATTTTATTATTCATACATTACCATAAAATAAAGGCTCCTTTAATGGATGAAAATAAGAAAAGAAATACTGAATTTGTTGCTATGCTTATCCTTTATATTAGCTCAAAATACTGGCTGTTGTCTTACTGACAAAAATTGAAAGTCTGAAATTTTTAGCCCCATGAATATCTGTCCATTACCATATGGCCTATTTGGATCATTTTCAATTCATATAATGAAAACATGTGAGATCACTAAGATTTATTTGGGCATACTTGGCAGCTTTTCCATGTATATGTACTTGAGCAATGAGATACACTTTGGATTTAGGGCTTGCTCACTAAAAATAAATAATTGCTTTAATCTGGGCAAGTAGAGGAAACATGAATAAGGTGTGTCTCAGTTAGAAGTCTGATTTACACAATGTTGTGCTACAGGCAAAGGTTTAATCAGACATAATCTGTTCTCCAAAATTTAATTTGATAGGTCTAGAGACCTAGAAAATATGTCTTTGGTTAATTAAAAGGAGGCAGGCGTCATACCCTTGATTCTCTGAGTTCATAGGTTATCAAAACCATTTCCAAAATAAGGGATTCCCCTTTAAGCAAGCTAAGCAGCTAGTGTAGGCTGGTGTAAAGGCTGGTGTAAAGCAGCATCCTTGAGAACTAGAAAGATGCAATCAGCAACAGTTAACAATTTCCGGAATCTCCAGGAGCAAAGTACAAAACCAAGATAATTTTGGAACATCCAGCACTAATTAGAGATCATAAGAGCTTAGATTTGGAGTTGTAAGAGACCTTAGAAGCCACCTACCCCCATCTCCTTACTTTATAGATGAGGAAGCTGGCACCTAGGAAAGGTTAGTGATATGCGCAAAGTTATTTAAGTATTGACTGTGTCAGGATTCAAACCCAGGTCCCCTCCTTTCAAGTCCGTACTTTCTGGACAACCCTGCCTCACTATAACAAACAACTCTGACTGTAATAAGACCAGTCTATTTTTTTTTTTAGTTCACTGCTAAAATGGTGGGTTTTGTTGGGGAAAAAATATCACCTTGAACTAACAAAAATCAGCCTGTTTTGGGGGATGCTTGGGACAACCTAGAACACATGAGTTAGTCTAGTAGCCTTGGCAGTGAGACTGGGCCCTCTCTGGCCAAGATCTGATGAAATTGTGTGGGCCTTTTTTCATAGACTTTAATGTTTTAAAAGAATACTATATTATCCAACTGAAAAAAATAAACTTTTTAACACTATGACAATTATAAAAAGTAGGCATGTAGAATTATTTTATACATGAGCTATTTTAACTTTTAAATTGATATTTTAAGATAAAAAAACACATTTCTTAATGCACTTCACTTTTATTTTTAGAAAACAACAAGGAAATATAATGCTGTTTAACAGAGAAAAAAATTACCTCCAGAAAATATAATCACTGTGTTAATTGGATTCAATTGGATTAAACTACAGGCACAGCCTGAATAACATTTTTTGCAATACAGTTTTAGATAAACTGGGGACAGTTAATTGGTCCTCTGGAACTTACCTTGACATGGCAAATCACATCACTTCTCTGGAACCCAGTTTTCCCATCTGGAAAATCCGGAAGTAGGACTAAGTGATACTGTCTCTTCCAAGTCAAATTCAATGATGTTAGAGCAACCTTATGATGGGGGTCTGCTGATTTAACAACTATAAAAGCAAAGAAAAGAATTTGAGGAAAGATAATAATCATTCAATTGAATTGTAAGAGACTTAATAAAATAAGGCGTTCCCTCCTCACTACCGAAAAAAAACATGCACATAGTACTCATTATATATAGCAACAAGAGACAACAACTTGCAGGAAGAAAATAGACACAACAGGGAGAATGAAACATCCAGCGATAAATACAAAGCCCAAGACTGAGGCCTGCACAAGAGGTCCTAGAACCAAAAGGGAGTAAGCAAAAGTAATAAATAACTTGAAGTAAGGAGCATATATGGATGTCACTGGGATATAGGTGCCATGCAAGTAGAACAGTTAAATTCAAACCCTTACCCAGTGTTATTTTTTTAGGTAATCAAGGTTAGAGGACTTTCCCAGGGTCACACAGCCAGTAAATGAGGCCAGATTTGAACTCAGGTCCTCCTGACTCCAGGGCTGGTGCTCTATTCACTGAGCCACCTAGCTGCCCCTCAGTGTTATTTCAAATTATATTATGTTACATATTGGATTATGTTATTTCATATTATGTTTCATCATGTCATATGCCATGTTATACTATGTAATACTAGATTGTTTTATTATATGTTATGTTCATAAGCATTATATATATGTATATATGTATATATATATATATATATATATATATATATATATATATAATGAATGACACTCAAATCCAAAGTACGTTCCACCCAATCAAAAAACTATAAAATGGGGGCAGCTAGGTGGCACAGTAAATACAGCACTGGCCCTGGAGTCAGGAGGACCAGAGTTCAAATCTATCCTCAGACACTTTAACACTTAATAGCCATGTGACAATGAGCAAGTCACTTAACCCCAATTGCCCTGCCTTCCCCCCTCCAAAAAGCAAAAAATGAAACATCAACCCTATAAAACAGAAGAAAACAGGGTGCTATAAAGATTACTATAAGATTCTGAAAGTACTTTGAATTAATAAGCAGAATAAACAGGCGAGGTGTTATGCGAGACACTACAGACACAAAGACAAAAAGAAGAAACTGTCCCTTCCTTCACAGAATTTATGTTCTACTGGGCAATAATAATATGGAAATGACTTTAAGTACATTCTGAATAATGCTGCCTCAACCAACATAATTTGTCAGTGATGTCACAAAGACATATCTACATTCTTTGATAATATCTCCTTGTGTCTGACGGCTACTGGGGAGAGCACAGAGGGCCAGAGCTGTGTTTACTAATTAGAAAGTGTCTTTTGCTTTGATATCCTATATTATGTTGTGACACAGCAGCCAGGACTCCAAGGTAAGAGGGAAATGAAAGTAAGGGAAGTGAACTTGTTTACAGAGGCCTCTAAAGTTTACACAATGTTCTAGTCACCACTACCCTGTAAGGTGAGGAGTGTAAATATTATTCTCTGTTTTTCAGATGAGGAAACTAGGATCCAGTGAAATTGTGTTCTTTGATGATAGTCATATAGGTAATAAAAGCTATAGACAGATCTTGAACCTAAGTATTAGGGCTTCAAAACTAGACCTCTTTCCATTATACAATGGTCAGCAGAGAGCATTGCCGAAATCTTTTTTAAGTTGACAACTTCCTTGCCAATATGACTTCAAGTTACTAACTCCTTCACTTTTTTTTTTTTGCTTTTTTTTGGAGGGCAATTGGGGTTAAGTAACTTCCCCAACGTCACATGGCTAGGTTTTTGTTTGTGTGTGTGTTAAGTGTTTGAGGTTGGATCCGAACTCAGGTCCTTCTAACTCCAGGGCCAACGCTCTACTCACTGCACCACCTAGCCGCCCCCCCACTCCTTCACTTTTGATGTGGGGGAACACAAGGCACATGTATAAGTTCAAGAATCTGGCATTTAAGCTCATCATTATGTATGGATCAAGTTGCCAATACTGAACTAGGAAGACAGAAAGGGAGGTCAAGGGAGTCACACATTTCTACTATAGAACAAAATAGCAGAAAATACTAATATGTAGTTATAATTCTTAAGGGCAAAGTAGGGTTCAAATCTGGCCTCACATACTTACTAGCCATGTGACTCTGGGCAAGTCACTTAACCCTGTTTGCATCAGTTTCTTCATCTGTGAAATGAACTGGAGAAGAAAATAGCAAACCACTCCAGTATCTCTGCCAAGAAAACCTCAAAAGGGGTCATGAAGAGTCAGACATGACTGAACACCAAAGTCAAAGTGTTCCTTTCATCAACTTAAACATTCTCATCAAACATTCTACTAAACTAATTAACCTCTGTGTAGAAGAAGCTGTGAAATTTTAGGTACAAAAAAGGTAAAGAGGAAAGTAGTCTCTGCCCTTGAAGAGCTTGTATTTATCTGAAAGAATACAGAAATAAACAAATAAGTCTAGGAAGGACCATTTGAAGAGGGACAAGTGATCTCTACAGGTACAGGAGTCAAGACTTCCAGGATACTAGGAATTCAAGTAGGGTAGAGTTGAAGAGGGAGTGCATTCAAGTCACAAGGTCAATCTAGGCAAAGGCTCGAAGGTGGGAATTGTTTAGCAAGCAGGTCAGTTTGGTCGGGACATAGTCGACCAAAAGGGAGTGATGTATATAATAAGCCAGCAAAAGTAGGCTGAAGTCAGATTTTGAAGTGTTTTAAATACCAATCTGAGGAATTTATATTTTGTGCTAGAAACAATCAGGAGCCACTGAAGTTTGTTTTTATTTGTTTTTGTTGTTTGATTTTTACTTTTTGGAGGGGGGAAGGCAGGGCAATTGGGGTTAAGTGACTTGCCCAAGGTCACATGGCTAGTTTTGTGTTAAGTGTCTGAGGGCAGATTTGTACTCAGGCCCTCTTGATTCCAAGGCTGGTGCTCCATTCACAGCACCACCTAGCTGCCTCGACCACTGAAGTTTCTTGGGCAGAGGATGATATGGTTCATGATCACATTTGCTTTAGAAAAGAAATTAGTTATGTGGAGAATCTATTAGAGAAGGTAGAAACTAGACGCTGGGAATTTTCAATTTCTTCTTTCTTCCTTCACAGGAAGATTAGAGTTATGCACACATGATTGGGGTAAAAGAGAAATGTTTAAGGGCAGCCACAGAAGATGCTGTAATTTAAAGTACTCAGAAACAGAATGAAGGGTAAACAGTCCTCTGACACCAAGCAGGCATAGCCTGGAAAGGTGAGCACCAATCTGAGAAGATCTTGTCATCAGGTTATGATTCAGAATGATTGACAAAGGCAAATCATCATTTTAACCAGGGCCTGTGTAGGAGGTTAGAATAAGCTTTTTAAAAGAACAAAGAGAAAAGAAAAGAGAGTTAATGAAACATTTATAGAATACATAGAAAAAAAAAAAGCAGAAGGAAGCTCCAAAAGAGACAAATGATCAGGACGGTGTTGGAATTACAATGCTGAATTTATTGTATACTTTAAAAAGAAAACAAGCTATACATAATTAAGATTCAATGTTTCATACGCATTTTTTCTGCTCTTTGTATATTAAAATGATCATATTTGTTGATGACTATTGAGTTCACAATAAAAAAGGGGAAAAATAAAAATGAAATTCTGATTAGCTCTCTGGGGGGACAAGGAAGAAAACTTAGTTGGTTTTCATGTTTGCCCTAAAAAACCTTCTTTAATGTTTAATGTTTTCTTAATTTAAATTAGTTCAACAAACATTTATTAAGCAACTATACTGTACCAGGCCCCTTCCTACATCTTAGGAATGAAAAATTAAAAAAAAATTTTAAAAACCCAATAATTCTTGCTCTCAAGGATTTACATTCTACTCCTTAAGCTTAAGTGTGTTTAATAAAGTGATAGATAGAAATCAGGTGCTCAATAAATACATGTCGATTTCTTAAAAGGCACATTTTTATATAAATGAAGTACCATTGGAGTGAATATCAGACAGAACGCATACTTTATAACTGGAGCGGCATGTCTGGATCACCACCATCCAGAAGCAATATATAGAAATTGCAAGGGCAACATTTCAAAAGCTGAATGAACCCCTTAAGGATCAAAACCACAAAAACAGTTACCAAGAATATATGACAACCCCTAATGCAAAAGTAAAGTTCTTTTGGGGATATATGCAAACACAAATTAATTTAGAAAAAAGAAGAAAATATGGATTTGAATTCAAATTAAAAAGACCTTCAAGTGTGGAGCTGAAAGATGCGGTCTCAAATTTCAGTTCTACATTTTAATACTTGGGTGGCATTGAACAAGTGATTTAGTTCCTTTGGGCCCCATTTTTCTCATATGTAAAATATAGGGTTAGCCTAGATGACCTCAGTTCTCTTCTAGTTCTAAATCCCATGACCTTTTGAGCCTATTAACTGATTATTTGATTAAATGTAATTCAACAAGGACATTTAAGTGCTTGCAACATGCAAGGTTTCATTATGGGCAGCTGGGTCACTCAGAGAATCGAGTGCTGGGCCTAAAGTCAGGAACATTGATTTTTGTGAATTCAATTCTTGTCTCAGATACTTACTAGCTATGTGACACTGGGCAAGTCACCTAACCCTGTTTGCCTCAGTTTCCTCATCTGTAAAATAAACTAAAAAAGGAAATAACAAACCACTCCAGTGTCTTTGCCAAGAAAACTCCAAAAGAAGTCACATACAGGTGGATGTGACTGAAAAATGACTAAACAACAATGTGTGTGTGTAAATATATATGGAGGCACATATTTTAATGACTTCGTGTGCTTCAAAAGATTCTTCTTAGCCATGTGATTAAAATACCCCACACCCTCTTGAGCCTTCGGTTTTCTTGATCTATAAAAAAGGGATATAGTAACTAAAATTCTTCAAAGCAAAGAACTAGAACAGATAATCTCTTGACATATTCTTTCATCCATTCAATAAACATTTCTTTAGTGCCTACTATGTTCCAACCTCTTTGCTAAACTCTGGGGATACAGACCAAAAGAGAGACAGACAGACAGAATTAGAGACAGAGACAGAGAGACAGAGACAGAGACAGAGAGAGACAGAGACAGAGAGAGACACAGAGAGCGAGAGAGAGAGAGAGAGAGAGAGAGAGAGAGAGAGAGAGAGAGAGAGAGAGAACCCTAGTCCTAACCCTCAAAAAGCTTAAATTCTATTGGGAGAAAAAACATAAACATAGAAAAGTAAATGCAAAATATATGAAAAGTGAATTCCCAGGAGAGGGTACTTGCATGTAGAAGGACCAGTATATTCCTGGTGTGGATGCTAGGGCACTTCGGCTAACGAAGGAAGCTTCAGACTCTAGGAGTTAGAGAGTCAGAGGCAAGAGTGCTTTCCAGGAATGGGGGATGGCCTTTGCCAATGCATGGAGATGGAATATAGGAGAATGTGCATGAGGAATAGCAAGTAAGCCAGTTTGGCTCTAAGCAAAGTCAGTAAAAGGAGTAACTTGCCATGGAAAGATAGGCTGGAATCAGATTGGGAAGGATTTTCATGCCAAAGAGAGGAGTTTATATTTTATTTTAAAGATAATAGAGAGTCACTCGAGTCTCTAATCAAGGAATTAACATTGTCAGACCTGTGTCATTTACTTGGTAGCTCTATAGTGGATATATTGAAGAAGAAACTGGAGCCAGAGAGACCAAAAAGGAAGCTATTGCAGTGATCCAGACTAATTGTGATGAAGGCCTAAAGTAAGACGGGTATGGAGCAAAGAGAGAGAAGGAAAGGGACATAAGAGACATTGTGGAGATAGGGTTGACATATCTTGGCAACTTGTTGGGGATTATACTTCTAGGTTCCATGACTGTATGAGTCTATTTAAGCAATATCTTAGTCTTTCTGAAACTTTTTTGGTCTCTATATTCCCTTACACTCCTAAAAATTACAATGTATCCCAAAGAGTTTCTGTTTATATTGGTTGTAATAATTGCTATTTGCCATATTTGAAATTAAAATTGATCAAATTTTAGACATTTTTTTCATTAACAAAGCATATTACATGGTAACAATATGTTTTAATTAAAAATAACTATTTTCCAAAATCAAAAATAATTTGTAAGGAGAATCACATCGATTTATCTATTTTTATGAGTCTCTTTAATGTCTGGCTTAAAACAAGACAGTAGATGATCATATCTGCTTCTGCATTCAATATGTTGTGATATATTTTTTCAGTTGAAGGAAATCTGGCTTCATACAGATAAGAAGTTCAGAAAGGTAGAAAAATTTTAATAGAAAATTAATATATTTGCTTATTAGGAAAACAGTTTTGACCTTATAAACCATACAAGAATCTTGGGAACCCCAGGGACCCATGGACCACACTTTGAGAATCACTGGTCTAAAGAAATATGAAGTAGAATCACATGAATTAAATACCCTTTTATTTAACTTCCTTTAATAGATGTTCTATTTTCAAGAGGATTTTTAAGTAGGCAAGGGGGGAATGTCTTAGAAGTATTAAAATGGCTTGGGCAATAAGTTATGAAGGATTAATGAGGACTAAGTTATAAAAGTGAAATTAAACTCCAAATTGAAGAAAGACCATCATGGGGATGTCATGCTACTAAAACAAAAACCCATCTCTCCAATCCAATTCAACTATTGTTTATTAAACACAATGACATGCTATGGTAAAGGGTGTTTAGGGTGAGACGCAAGGAAGATAATAGCATGAAGGAAATGAAACAAAATGCCTAGCATATATCTTGCTGACAGAAATTAAAATCAATGTCTATATGGCAGCTAGAAATGGAAAAAGGGCTGTAGCAGCCCCCTTTTCCATCCCCCAGATGAGAAAAAAAAGGTTGCTAAATCCTGTTTGAGAACAGTGAAGTTTTGTGGTGATGTTAAAAGACTTATAGAATATTTTTATCTTTTTTTTGCAGGGGGGAAAGCAGGGCAATTGGGCCTAAATGACTTGCCCAAGGTCACACAGCTAGCAAGTGTTAAGTGTCTGAGGCTGGATTTGAACTCAGGTCCTCCTCCAGGACTGGAGCTCTATTCACTGAGCCACCTAGCTCACTGAGCCACCTAGCCACCCCAGACTTTTAGAACATTGAAGGTGTTCCCTGAAAATATGAGCAATGTCAGAAGCAGATCAACATTTTTAAGACAGCTCAGAAACTCCTAGACCTCCCCAAAATTAGAGGATGTGTTGAATAGGCTGGAGCATCTAGGTGGCACAGCGGATAGAATGCTGGGTCTGGAGTCAGAAAGATTTATCTTTCTGAGTTCAAATTTGGCCTCAGATATTTACTAGCTTTATGACCTTGGGCAAGTTACTTAACCCGGTTTTCCTCAGTTCCCTCACCTGTGAAATGAGCTGGAGAAGGAAATGGTAAACCACTCCAGTGTCTTTGCCAAGAAAACCCTTAAGGGGCCATTTGCTAAAAAGCTAATAGATGTCTAGTGACTGACTGAAATGGGAAATATACTGGTGCAGGTTTATAAGCAACAATACTAGAAACCCAGCCCCTCAGGGTTACTCCTATAATCTCAAGTAAGAGTAGTCAACTCAGCTTCTTGGCACCTCCAAATCACAAGTTGGAGTGTGGGCTGGGATAGTATCTCAGAAGAAGAGCTACATTAGTAAGAATAGTTGACATACTCTGTCCACTGTTAACCACATATTTACTCTTTTTTTTTGCTTTTTAGAGGGGAGAAAGCATGGCAATTAGGGTCAAGTGACTTACCCAAGGTCACACAGCTAGTAAGTGTGTTAAGTGTCTCAGGTCGGATTTGAACTCAGGTCCTCCTGACTCCAGGGTCAGTGCTCTATTCACTATGCCACCTAGCTGCCCTGACACAGTTACTCTTAAAGCCTTTGCATTCCATCATCTATCATGACTAATCTACTGAAAATCTTCTATAAGGTCAACAATGACCTCCTTATTAATAACTCAGTGGACTCTTTTTTTTAATCCTTATTTGACTGAAACTTCAAGTGGCATTTGACACTGTAAACCACCATCATTTTTCTGGGTTTGTTTTCCACTCCTTTGTATTCTGTGAAGATCTCCTCTCTTGACTTTCCCCCTTTTCTTTCTAACTGCCCCATCCCAGTGATCACTAGTTTATCATTATCCTCCTGACACCTAACTGTGGGAGTCATACAAAGCTCTATCAGAGACCCTTTTCTCTTTTCTCTCTTTATTTTCTTCCTTGGCAAACTCAGCTATACTCCCCTTGCCTGTATTATTGTGAATCTGCCTCATAAATCCATACATCCAGCCCTGGCATCTCACCTGAGTACCAGTCCCACATTTTTAACTGACTGCTGTTGAAGTTGAAGTAATATGGTGCTGTCAACAACAGAACCAGAGACGTTGAGAGGAAGTAGGTTGAAGGGAGAACATGGTGAGTACAGCATTAGATATTTCTGGGTGCCCTGCAAACATCTCAAACTTAATGTCTAAAACTGAACTCATCATCTTCCCCTAAAATTGTTCTTCCTCCTAACTTCTCTATTTCCAGTGATAGCACCATCATCATCCAAGTTATTGGAATTCACCACAACAGGCATTATTAACTCTCAGTTCTCTCTCAACCTCCCACAATAGTTATAATCTTACTGATTTTACTGGTAACAAATCTTATATCTATCCCTTCTTCTCTAATCACAATAACACAAACCCTGGTTTAGGCTTAAAGTTTCATACCTTGGTGGTCTTTCTGCCTTCACTTTTCCCCTTATTCAATCTATCTTTCATATTAATGCCAAAACAACTTTCTTAAGGAACCAATCAGATCGTGTCAATGGAATCTTAATAAAGCTGCCCTCCATTCCCAATATTCTAACTTCCTCTTGTGGGTCCCACTAAACAGTAGTCATGTCCTGATTCAAACACACAATCTGGTTTTAACTATATCACAGGTCCCCAAACTCAATACAGTCACTGCCCCTAGCTAGCCACTGCCCCCAGATCCAGTTCATGTATTTGAACAGCTGTGTTCTTATACTCAACAGCAATCACATCATCCGTTTAGCCTAAGACAGGACCACAATACTTAACTATCCATCTTGACCAGACAGGACCACAGTAGCTAGCTGGTCAGAGGACAGTATGACCAGGATGTTTAACCACCAAACGACAGAAGGGACCCCCCCATTACCCAGTCCCTTGACAAACCCCTCCTGCCTCTTATATGTTCATAATTTTTGTTGTGCATCATTATACTATAAATTTACCTGTGTTGTCTTACTAAGTTGCTGGTTCCTCTTGGCACTTAGCCCACTTCTGAGGGGCATCAATCTTCAATAAATGTCTATACTTGCATTAGAGGTGGTCTGATTGAATCCTTTGAGACAATGCGACCACAACATAGCATGAAACTGCAGCAATGTTACACTTGTTCTCTCCCTACCCCAGTTAAAAATCTTCTGTAAAAATAACAACAACCACCTTCAGTGGTTTCCTATGTCCTTGTAGGGTATTATGTGAGCTCCTTAGCCTGGCATTTGAGGTCCTCCACAAAGTGACCCCAATCTACCTTCCCAGCCTTCTTTCACATACTTCCTCTTTATAACTCTCGGTTGCTAGGAATCAATCATGTATTATTCCAGTAACTAAGGACTTGGGCAGCTTGGTGGTACAGTGGCCAGAGTACTGGGCCTGGAATCAGGAAAACTCCTTTTCCTGAGTTCAAACCCATCTTCAAATACTTACTAGCTGTGTGACCCTCAACAAGTCACTTGACCTAGTTTGTGTCAGTTTCCTCATCTGTAAAATGAGCTGAAGAAAAGAAAATGGCAAACTATTCCAGTATCCTTGCTGAGAAAACTTCAAATGGGGTCACAGTCAGATGTAACTGAAAATATTACTAAATGACATCAAAAAGCTAAGGATTTAAGTCTTATCTGAAGAAAGTAGCAAGATTATTGCAAAAGATGGAGATTAGCCTCACTAGTTTTATTTTAAGAATGTGTAAGTATAAATGTTCAGTACTCAAAAAATAAATGGAGCATTATATTCAACATTGAATCTTAAACAGAACATGTCAGGTTATGGGGTTAATGTCAGGTCTTATTAGTTCAGGATCAATGTTGGGGTGAAATAAGGCACTTGCAAGTCATTGAACAATGAACAAAAGATTCACTTTACAATTAGATATGCAGCAAGGATGTAGTGGCACTTAGTTTCTCTGAACATGGTCTCTTACCTCCATATGGGCAGGATATGGTGACTGATTTGCATGGTCTTCAGATAGCCACCAAGTTTCAGGGGCTCCAACAACACATGAGTGGGATTTTCTATGCCCTCAGATGACCAGGAAGTCACTTCAAATGAGGAAGGGATCACTCAAGTCCTAAGGACTATTAGGGAAAACTTTTCCCTTTCTTGAATAGAGGGGCGTCTTAGTCCTATAGCAGACTATGCTAATGCACTTATGATGAGGGTAAACAGCAAAGGTGTTTAAGGAGAGAGGGATGTCTTCCTGAATTAGAAAGCCTATATTCAAGTGGGGAATTGGAGCTCTAATTATGACTTCATAGCAAACCCAATATCACTCAGAAGCAGTATGATGTAGTGGAAAAAGCAGTAGATTTGGGGTCAAAGAACTTTGCTTTAAGTCCCAGGTTTCCTCCCTGCATCACCCCAGGACAACCATTTCATCTCTCTGGGCTTTTATTCCCTCATATGGAAAATGAAGAAGGTGGTCATGATCACTGCTTCTTAAATTTTGGGTCGCGGGGCGGCTAGGTGGCGCAGTGAGTAAGAGCGCCGGCCTCGGAGTTGGGATGACCCGAGATCAAATCCGGCCTCAGAAAATGAGCACCCACACATAAATAATGACTAACCGTGTAACCTTGAGCAAGTTACTTAACCCCAATTGCTTTAAAAAAAAAAAAAAGAGTTGTCTGTTTTTGGGGCGGCTAGGTGGCGCAGTGAGTAGAGTGCCGGCCCTGGAATCAGAAGGACCTGAGTTCGGATCCGGCCTCAGACACTTAATGCACACACAAACAAAAAAAAAAAAAAAAAACCCTAGCCGGGTGACGTTGGGCAAGTTACTTAACCCCAACTGCCCTCCAAAAAGCAAAAAAAAAAATTTTGGGTCGCAACCCCATATGGGGTTGTTAAAAAAAGTTTGGCAACAACAAAAGGTTTCTGAACACACAACCACCAAAAATTAATTCACATGATGAATCCAAGGTGCTTCTGGCAGCTCTTGCCTGTGTTGCATCACACAACTTCACTGCAACACACAGCATGCACACTTTGCACTATGCATTCCATCATACCATGCAATGCCAAAGAATGCTGTGGAAACAGGGATAAAGGTTGAGTGTAAAACAAAGTTTAAGAAGCCCTGGTCTTGGGGCGGCTAGGTGTCGCAGTGAATAGAGCACCAGCCCTTGAGTCAGGAAGACCTGAGTTCAATTTGGCCTCAGACAGAACACAAAAACTAGCTGTGTGACCTTAGGCAAGTCACTTAACCCCAATTGTCCTACCTTCCCCCCTGCAAAAAATAAAATAAAATAAAAGAAGCCCTGGTCTAGATGAAGTACCTTGGCAAGGCACAATGAATGCAGTCACAGAGAAGCATACAGCATATGTGAAAGTGTTTTGTAATTCTTCTTTAGGATTCAGCAAATGTCAGCTCTTATGATTATTACTAGTATTGTTATTAGTTGTAAGTATAGCTCATTTCACATAATTGACATTACTAATGATTGTTTAATGCAATGATCAGCTGATGTTTAAGCTGCTCCTTTTTTCCTGAACCTACCACTAGCCTTCCCACACTGGGCAGCAGATGACTTGATAGACAGATTGTTGGCACTCAATAATTACTTGATTTTTTTTAATGAAATGAATTGGGGGGGGGGGTGTTATATCAGAGATAACCACATTTCTACTGAAATACAAGCTCTCTGCTGCCTACATATTTCCCACCCAATCTTCCCCCAGGAATTTTCTTTCTTTTCTCCATCCTCTCCCCCACCCCACCCATCTCTCTTACCCCACAGCCTATCAGGGGTATGCTGTTCCTGTTTGCTGAAATGCTACAGTGATAAGCACTATATGAATAATTAGGGATGGCAGGCCATGTGGGTAGGGTGTCATCAATATGCTAATGAAACTGAACTTCTACCTTTTCTTATCATTCTGACAAATTATCATCTTTTTCCTTTCCTAAAGCTTTTGTAATGAAGTAGATGAAAACTAAATCTCAGGTTTAATCCTCATAAAATAGAATTTTCTAGAGTGACTCACCAATAAGACATCTGGTTGAATCAATCCAATTCAGTTCTGTGATCCAATTCAGCAAACATTGATAAAATACCTACTGTGTGTAGAACACTGTTATTAGCACTGGGGAAGATATAAAGCTTATCCAAAGTATAGATGATACCTTCAATGGATAGGCAGCTATGGTATATATACAAATCACTCTACTACAAAATGAGTGCTACTTGAGGACAAGGAGGCAAAGGTATTAGTGACAAAGAAGGAGAGGTGAGGACAAGAGAAGGTTTCATCAAAGAGGTGGGATGTGAATTTAGCTTTAAAGGATGGGTAGGAGTCAAGAATGGACACCTAGGTGGTGCAGTGGGCAGAGCACCGAGACTGGAATTTTGGTTCAAATCCAGTTTCAGAGATTTGTGTGACCTTGGACAACTTATTTGACCCTGTTTGTCCCAGTTTTCTCATCTGTAAAATGACCTAGAGAAGGAAATGGAAAACCACTCAAATATCTTTCCCAAGAAAACCCCAGGTGGACTCACAAAGAGTCAAACACAACTGAACAACAAAAACAGGAGTCCAAAGGGAGAAAGGAAAGACTCAATTCAGTTAAAGCATTTGGGATTCTAGATGTAGGAAATGTCTTGATAAAAGGCACAAAGACAAGATTGCACAGAACAAGTATAAAAGACCATGAGTTTTGCTGGAATATACACTTTGGAAGGGGAGTGGGGAGTATGAGTAAGGCCAATTAGCACCAAATTGCAAAGAGCCCTACCTAAACACTAGGCAAAAGAATTTTATCTTTACTTGTAAGTAGCACAGAGTGATTCAAAGGTTTTGTGCAGAGAATAAAATGACCAAATCTGGAAATAAAGAAGCAATGTCTGGTGGGGGTAAGGATGGTTTGGAGGAGGAGAGAGAAAATGAAATACTTCTTATTCAATAATTTAGAGAAATGGTAAGGAGGACCTGTGCTAAAGTCATGGCAGCTAGCTCAAAGGAATATTTTTCTTGCCCACCTCTGTGAGGTTTTTGGAACAACAAAAAAAAAACAACTCTATATGTCTATTTAACATGAGGTCAGGAAAACCTTGGTTTGAATCCTGTCTCTGGTGTTTATGGCCTATGGAACCCTTGGCAAATTGCCCTTGAAGCCTCATTCTCTTTATCTATACAATGGGGGGAAATAATAATTGAAGTGCTTATTTTGCAGAGTTTCTGTGAAGTTCAAACCAAATGATGTAAGTAAAGCATTTTTCTAACTTTAAAGTCTATTGTAATTATATACTTTCCTAGGAATAGGTACTATAGCAGCTTAAGAGATCAGAAAAAGAAAATGATCTGTCCATGGGTCATTCATCTAAAATGGAGGAGTTGGTTAAATGGAGTCAAAACCTTGGTAGGAGGGCGGCTAGGTGGTGCAGTGAGTAGAGTGCTGGCCCTGGAGTCAGAAGGACCTGAGTTCGGATCTGGCCTCAGACACTTAACACACACAAACAACAACAACAACAACAACAACAAAAAAAAAAAAACTTAGCCGTGTGACCTTGGGCAAGTTACTTAACCCCAATTGCCCTCCAAAAAGCAATAAAAAAAAAAAACCTTGGTAGGGAGAGGAACAACTGTACAGAATTAAGAGTGAAGGAAAACCTGAATAGCACTAGTGTAATATGGGTCTGTCTCTGCCCTTCCCCCCAATTCCTATGTAAGAGACCCCAGGACATATAGATTTTTATGTCTGTATTTTATCAGTCAGACCCATGTTTCACCAAGCACAGAAAGGATACAGCATGGAAAAAATACTCAACCGGTAGTCAAGACATCTGGGTTCCACTGCTGACCCAACATTAACCTGTTGTGTGACACTGAACACATCATTCTTCCCCTGTGGACTTCCATTCCTGGTCTTTAAAATGAAAGGACTAGACTCAATGATCTTTAAGATTTCATCCTTACTGGTTGAGTCCAGAGCCATCCAGAGGGAAATTCTGAAAAGCAGTAGCCTGTCTTTAGCATTCTGCTCCTCTTTTTGACACATCCTCTGCCTTATCAATCTCAATCTCAATACTGGCCTAAATTCCCCCACACTATAGCATCCCTCAAAAACGGCCCATGGCCCAAAATGGCTCCATGCTATGCCAAATTGTCATTTAGTTGACTGACTTCTCTTAGGGGCTGGGAAGAAAGCATTCTGCCCTCCACTTATGAACTGGTGATAGTCTTCTCACCTTCCTTGTTGTGTTTTCATTTTTAAAAAGAGGGATTGCTATTTACTCAAGTGTCTCTCTCATGAAAATAATGTAAGACAATATTTTTAGTATATGGTATAGGGTAGAGAAGCTATAACAAGTCAGAGCCCAACATCAGTTTCCCTAAACTGTTTTTATTCTTCATAATTTATTTCCTCACCATTTTTCCCTCCCCATGGATTCTTTAAAGCTTCCTGGTTTTCTTTAGTCTAAGTTCTTCTGGGAACAGCAAATGGGGAGGAGGAGGGAAGCAAATGGAAGCATGTTCAGGACTATGGGGTAGAAGAGCAGAACCTATTTTGAACTATATGAGTCATCTGTAAACAGGGTGCACACAAAAGATAGACTGGCAATGTAAGCCAGGGTTCTTTTCACACACCAGGCTGAATAAAGCCTCTTAAAGACAGGTACCAAGAAAGCACTCCCAGACAGGACAGCCCAGAGCTGTTTCCTCTTCTGCTTAAAAAAAATTCTTAGTCCACAGGACACAAAACAAATAACCACTTGTCCCTTCAAGTAGTCCATGACAGAAATATAGTAAGAAGTTCCCACATCATGCAAATTTTAAATAAATTTTCAAAGTAATTAGATAAATTGGAGAAAAGGAAAGCATCTGAATATCTTAAACATATTACCAGTCTTAAGTATGTCTTTCTCAATTGCATTTTTTCCATTACTTTATTCATGAGGTGGCATGTTTTTATCACTCTAGGCTCAGTACTAATGTCCTTGCTATCTCTGCCCTAAAAAATTTCTATTCTCTTTGTAATATATGATAATTCTCTTTTTAATTTATAGGCTGCCATGTATTATTCATTGATGAGCCTTGGCACATGCTACAGATTCTATATAATTTTCCACATGCCATAAATGGTCATTTAAATTGAAATAAAAATAAGATTCAACTGGTTCAAATTCACCATATCTGGTGAATTATACTCTCATTTCAAAATAATTTTCTGAACATTATCATTTATGAAAAAATATATTTCTTCAGGACCCTTATAAGTAACAAGTACACATAATAGTATTTCCCCCAAAAATGCCCTCTTGGGAAGCTGAAAGATTGGTGATGATAAGGGTCAGGAAGAGTTTTGAAGCAAAATGTAGGGTTCGTGCTATTCACAAACCAGTTCATTAAATAATATATACAGCATATAGTAAGGAAGCATCCATTCTGCCCTCTTTTCAGTCCCAAACTCTTTGTTAAAATAATGAACAAATTAAACTTTCCTTTCAAAATGTGATTCATCTTACATGTATGGAGCTTTTCCTGAAATTCTATTTTGATTTCTTCATGGATACCCTCTTCATCTGAATAACAGATTCCACACTAAATTCTCTGACCTTTCCAGGGAAACTTTCCTCCTTTAGAAGCAAACACATACCTCCCACCGAGGGCAGTGAGATCTGAATGTCAATGATGAAGGGCATCATTTAGCTTGAGAGTAGCTTGGGGGCATTTAAAGACAGATTTCATCTACAGGAGGGTGATTGCTCTCTGGAAGAAGACAGGTAAGCATCAATTTACCCAACCCCAAATTCAGAAGCATAACAATTTAGCAAACACCAGAGGGTGCTTTCAAATTCTGTATCCATGCCACTGACCCCTTTTGGGAGCATATGGGGGGAAAGCATATTATTCTATAAAGTAATTTTGCTGCATTTTACTCGTATTGCTTGTTGGTGGTGGTGTTCAAACATTTTAGTCATGTCTGACTCTTCATGGGGTTTTCTTGGAAAAGATATTATTGTGGTTTGCTATTTCCTTCTCCAGTTCATTTTACGGATGAGAAAACTGAGGTAAACAGGGTGAAGTGAATTGCCCAGGGTCACACAGCTAGTAACTGTCTGAGGCTGGATTTGAACTCAAGTAATACTGATTCTAGGTCCAGCACTCTACTGCTCCATCTAGCTGTCCACTTGTGTTACTCTTAGCTCATAAATGAAACAAACATATAAACATTTGTGTATAAATATACTTCTGTGTTCAAATGATATGAGAAAGTTTATCTCCTGTTAGACTAATTGGGGGAGGCATTCCCACACCACCCGCATTCCCAATTCAACACTTAGTCCAACCTCTGCTCCCTCAAACCCACCCCCAGTTGGAAGCTATTGATGACAAAAAGAATCCAGTTTCAACCCTTCTGCTACCACTAAAAGTTCTCATCAATTTTCTGACGCACTAAACCACAGCACAGATTTTGCCTATAAAAAGCCAACTGCTGTCTTGTTTCTAGGCCACCTCTTTTTTCCTGGAAAAACATTCTCTTTCAGTAATTTATTTTTTTTAGTGATCATCCTCATGACTTTCATCAGTTGTTGTGACAACATGGTGGTCACATAATGGAAAGAGCAAAAGATGAGGAATCAGAAACCTGGGTCTGGTCTTCAGAACTCCCTCAAACTGGCTGTGTGACCTTGGGCAAGTCATTTAAAGGGTAGGCCTTAGTTCCCAGTCTATGCAGCTATCTCCACAATAGCTTATCTCAAAATAAAGCAAACAGTAAACAAAAAAAAATGATGATTCTCTTCCACATATGAAGGCACCCATTTCTGTCGAGATTTCAGGTTTTCATAATCAATTCCCTCCCACCTCATGGTAACCATATAATATTTGTTGGAAGGATCTAATTAGTTAGGAGGACAGAAGGCATAGAGATATATATAACAATTTTACTCAATTATTTGAAGATCTATTATGTGTAACAGAGATTAGATTTGTTTAGCTTGGTTCTAGAAGACAGTATTTGTAATAATGGATAGAAGATACAGAGAGGAAGAATGTGGTCCAATGTAATTGTAACAAGGACACATTATTATGTCATCCTTCCCAGAAGATTTCCAACTTGTTTCAGTGTCGATGATGACTGAGGCAAATGAACTACTGTTAAAATCCTGTGAGACTTATACTTGGAAGCAGGCATGGCATCAAGGCGTACGACCTTGAAAAGATGTTAGAAGTAAGCAGTGAAGGAAGTTTATGGAAATAGGAGTTCTATGGCATTCCAAAGCTACCATGGACAGAGAACTACATTAGACCATTCTGATACTGCTGGGTGTAATGACCTTGCCTGTAGTCCTAGCTACTGAAAGCTTAAGTACAAGGGTTCTGAGCTGCAGTAGGCTAAAATAACTGGGTGCCTGCACTGTCTGGCCCCAATTTGTTGAGCCCCAGGAACCACAGGGTTACCAGGCTTTCTACCATGGGATGAATCAGTCCCAGCAAGAAATGGAGCAGGTTAAAGTTCCACTGCCAGTTAGTAGTGGGATTGGACCCATGATTGGTCTCTGCATACCCATCCTGGATGAGGTAGAAGACATGGTCCCAAGAAACAAACCAACAAAAAATATTCTGATGTAACAGAATGCAGTCTATAGACTAGGTTATCCAGATACAACAGTCCATACTTGTAGAATGGAAATCAAAGAGATGTAGTCCACACTGAGGGAGCTGGCAGTCTTAAATCAAACCTTAAGCCTTAAGGAGCTACAACTGATATCTTCTGAGAGCCCTGCACTAATAACTGATAACTTGCAGAGAGGAAATAGGAGAATAATTGAAAGTTTCTGTATTTCATCCATGTACATTCTGAGGGATAGTTTTCCCACTTCTAAATTTTATAATTTTTTTCTATGAGACTTCTTCCATATCTATCATCTTAGGAAGCATAGTAGAGTATATCTACTCATATATGGGAACAGAAAATAAATCCACTGCTAGATTACATATTTTATTTGTATTGCTTTTTTATTTCAGTTAAACACTTAGTTATAGAACCCATGGGCAACTAGGAGGCACAGAGGATAGAGTGTTAGGCCTAGAGTCAGGAAGACCTGAGTTCAATTCCAGACTCATATACTTACTAGCTGTGTGACCTTGGGCAAGTCACTTAATCCTGTTTGCCTCAGTTCCCTCATCTGTAAAATGAGCTGGAGAAGGAAATGGCTAATCACGTCAGTATCTTTGCTAAGAAAATCCCAAATGGGGTCATGATTAAGCGGACACAACCAAAATAACTAAACAACATCAAATTGGGCCTATAGCTTTGGTGTGGTTTATGATGAAGAAAGTGGCATTGGTTGGGACTTGAACCATGACATACATAGATGTATACTGAAAACAACCACAAGAAAACTTGGAACCATAACAAGGTGCTCCAGAGTCAGAATTCTCAAAGGATTTCAGGGACACAGCTGTCACATTTTTTAAAAATTCCCAACAATTAGAAGTCTCTAAAAATAAATTGAACTGCCTCGGTGTGTAGTGTATCAATTGAGGTCTTCAGAAAGAGGCCAGATGATCGTTTATTGGTTATGTTGTAGAAAAAATAAAATTTCCACTTCAGATGTGAGTTAGACTAGATGGCCCCTGAAGTCCTTTCCAAAGGTATTCATTCAACATTATTGGTTATTAACACCTCTTCACATTTCCTACATTCTAGCTAAACTAAAGTGTTCTCCACATCTTTGTTTTAATCCTGCCTTGTTCACACTATCCCCAAATCTAAAATGGACTTCCCATCTTGGCTCACTGAAATCCTCTACCTTCAAAGCTGTATTTGACTACCTCTGCTTCCATGAAATCTTCCCTAAGCACCTACCCATGGCTTTAGGGAGGAAGGGAAGGAGGGAGGTCTCACTCTTCAAATATCATATGGCACTTTGCCTAGAGCTCACCTATGTACTTATTTTCACTCTCCTATGAATCATAGTTAGTTATGTACTTATTCTCTCCTTCCAAAACGCAATCTGTATGGTATCCATCTTTGTGTCTCCTTTAAATGTCTGACTTCTCAACAATCCTCTTCACCTGATTAACCCAAAGTCATTTGGCATATATATTTTTTTAAATTAATGCAAATTAAAATTAATTTGGTAAAGACTGAGAATTTTCTGATACTCCTTGAGAAAACTGAAAACATAATAGTGTGTCCCTGAACTATGACTCGGAATTACTACTTTATAATGTATATGCATTATCATATAATATATATCATTCATATATATTATCATATATTATATATCATTATCACACATCTATCATTATTCTGTTACATAACATCATATTTTATATACATATATGTTTTTATAAGAAGCAAGAGTACTTACAATAAACAAATGAGATAACTAAATTATGAAACAAAAGAAGCTTTGGGCAAGTTATGAGATTGATAGTCTGTGTGGTTTATGGGGGCTCAGAAGTAAAGGAGGGACTCATAATTATAAGTCTAGGCCATCTTTCTTCAAACTACATTTGAAGCTGAGATATACTCCCCTGATGTGCAACGTGCATTTTATCTTAAGTCTGTACTTTCAAGCATCTGGAGTTACCAGAAACAAAATGGAGAAGGCCCAACAGAAGATTTTCCCTGAAAATTGCTTCTTGACCTGGCATCATGGTTTCATTTTTCTCCATCTGGCTTTATAATTCAATTCTGTGTTGTTATGAAAAGAGACCTGAATTGGGAATCAGAAAACTATTATAACTTTTTTATTTATTTCCTCAGCGACCTTGCACAAGTCATTTCTCTTCTATGAACCTTACTAATTTGTAAAACAAGGAAATTGGACCAGATGACCTCTAAATTCCTTTCCAGTTCTAATTATTATTATCTAAAGATTTGATTTGTCCTTTAATATGCTAATGTCTATGCATACCTCCTAACAACCTCGACTTTATTTTTAAACTATGAACATTTTAAAGTTGCAAACAAATTAAGACTTCTGAGAAAGAGATCTATTAGGTCAGACAGGCTGTTTATAGAGACTAATTACAAAGAACTTTCCAGTATCTTGAATGACTAAGTAAATGTTCCAATGTTCCCCTCCAAGTAAGACGTTTTCTCAGGCGGATATGGTATAAACAATGCCATGGAACTAGTTGAAAGTCTTATAACACCGATTATTAACATTAACCTTGGAATTCAGAGTCAATATGAAAAAATGTCATGTGATGGTTAGGCTGATATTCTCTTCTGAATACATAATAATGTTTTTAAAGCACTCTGGCACTCACTGATCAGTCCCAGTCCAAGCCTCACTTGGTCATTATTTGGGTTCTGATGGTTCAGAGTGGGTGTAAATAGCATTTGTTTCT
The DNA here is from genome assembly GCA_011680675.1 of Gymnobelideus leadbeateri. Classification (NCBI taxonomy): domain Eukaryota; kingdom Metazoa; phylum Chordata; class Mammalia; order Diprotodontia; family Petauridae; genus Gymnobelideus; species Gymnobelideus leadbeateri. The sequence continues at coordinate 98,091 of WOXC01009880.1, read as the reverse complement.
ATTTTGACCAGAAACCCTCAGGGTCTTCCTCTCCCAAACTGATTTTCTTTCACTAGGTAAAAGAGGCCATTCTTTGCCTCATTTCTTAATCACTGACACCTGGGAAAGACCTTAGTTTAAAAGGCCAGGTTCTCCCACTGCATCCCGGGTCATCTCTAGTCATCCTGATCTATATTTTGCCACTGAACCCAGATGTCTCTGGAGGAAAGAGTGAGGCTGGCGATTTTGCCCAGCCCTACCTCACTTAAATAAAATTGACTTACAAGTCAGGACGTCACCTTCCTGATGTCATTGGTCCTCTTCAAGAAAAAAGGACAAACAACAACAACAACATTTTAGCATCTATGTAATAGATACATCACAAAGAACAAGCTAAAGCTGAGTTAGAGGTATATCAGGCTGTAGTCAACCAGGGGTATACTGGAGCCAGTTAGTACTAGTTCCTGAGAGCCAGTTGTTAAGTTTTCAATGTATTTTATACCTGAGATATAAGCAAATATTACAAATAAGGACTTGATTTACTGCTTTCTTGACTGCCTAGACTTAAGAAAGTGATACAGAAAAATGTTGATAATGCCAAGTAAACTTTAAAGTATGCTATGGGAGCAGCTGGGTGGTACAGTGAATAGAGCACCAGCCCTGGAGGCAGTAGGACCTGAGTTTAAATCCGGTCTCAGACACTTAACACAAAACTAGCCATGTGACCTTGGGCAAGTCACTTAACCCCAATTGCCCTACCTTTCCCCCTCCTAAAACAAAACAAAACAAAACAAAAAGTATGCTGTGCATGCATTTTTTATAGAGAGCTAGTTATTAAACATTTATCAATACATCCCTACCACCAACAGGTAAAAAGCGGTAGCTCTTTACTATAGCACAGAGACAGTGTTTTTACTTCTCCTATGTATATATGTGTGTATACATATACATGTGTGTTTATGTATGTGTATAGTGGTATCTATACACTCACACAATGTACACATACATATGAGTTTATATATGTGTGTATATAGAGATATCTATGTCTATATCCATGTATAGCCACACACACAATTTAGATAATAGCATAAATATTGGTTACATATACTTTATTTTAAAAGCAATTACTCCAAATGGAGCAAAAGTTTAAAAAATACAGAAGCCTAAATATCAACAAAATAATTTGTCATGACTTTCAGTGTTATAAATATTTCCTTATCTTTTAACTTTGGCATTCCCTGACCTTTTTCATCTGTTTTGTTTGTTTAAACTTATTGGCACATTTTGTTTTTAAACAACAAATAATTCCAAACAAGCTCCCAAACCCCTTTTACAAAGTACATTCTCTGAATAATAGTTAGTCTATTGATTTTTCACATAAAGAACGGATGTGCCCTTTGTCTTTAATAGTATAGTACTAACGTTGATACTGTAGTCAACCAGAATTTTATTATCTCTTCTTGTTAACATCATTTTAATTATTGCAGACACTATGTATGCTGGGGGCAAGGGGTTTGGCTCTGTTTCCTTCATTCAATGTTATTTCATACATCTTTCTGTGTGGTGTTTTTTTCCCTGAATTCTTCACATTTGTCATTCCTTATGGCACAGGGATAGTCTATTACATTCACATACCATAATTTTTCAACTATTCTATAATTACTCTGTGCATTTTAGTTCTGGCTTTTTGTTATCACATTTTTTGAATGGGTATCTAATTTCATTGTATAGGTGAGTTCCAAGGGAGGAACTTTCTCTTCCCACCTAGGTAAACAACTGTTTTGCAACTTAGTCTTAGAGAGTTGTCTGAGCTACTCAAAGTTAAGTGACTTTAATCAAAGTCACTCAGTCAGTGTGCAACAGAGGTGAAACCCACTATGCTGTATTATCACAAATAATGCTACTATGAATATTTTTGTTCATTTTCTTAGTGTCAATAATATCTTTTGGGAGTGGAATCCCTGGGTCCAAGGCCATCAACAATCAGTAATTTTCTTTGCATAATTCCAAACTATTTTACAAAATGGCTGAACATATTTATAAGTCAACCAGTAACAAATTAACATGGCTGAGTTCCCAAAATCCCTATCATATTGCATTTTCCAGCATTTTAGTATCATCTTTGATAGCCTGGCGAGCATAAGGTACTTCTGATTTGATTTTCTATGATCATTAAGGATTTTGAATATTTTTCAGGTTGTGATTCATTGTATTTTTTAAACTGTTTTTTTTCTTTCTTTCCTTTTAGCCATCTGTCCAGAGGAGATAAGTCCAATTTGCTTCAGCACAATAAACTGATTTGGTCTATCCACCAACTACCATTTATTGAGTACCTACTATGCATGAGGCACTGTGCTAAGTGCTGGTAATATATGGAAAAATCAAAAACTAACTTGTTCCCAAGGATCTCACAGCATAATAGGAAAAACAACATGCAATATGAAGTCTCTACCTGGAGGCTGGCAAGATTCCCTCTTTAACATTAAATGTCTTGAAAATTGTCAATTACATTTATGAATAGGTAAAAATTTGTACTGGTGCAGCTAGGTGGCGCAGTGGATAGAGTGCCAGGTCTGGAGTTAGGAAGACCTGAGTTCAAATCCAGCTTCAGACATTTACCAGCTGTTTGACCCTGGGCAAGTCCCCTAACCCTGTTTGTCATAGTTTCTTCATCTGTAAAATGAGCTACTGAAAAAAATGGCAAACCACTCCAATATCTTTTCCATGAAAAGCCCAGGTGGGATCATTAAGAGTCAAATACATCTGAAAAACAATTCAACAATACCAATAACACAATTGGGACTCCTCTCTGAGAGTATAGTATGGATAAGTTCAATCTGTACCTTTCACTCTATACAGAAATATAAAGTTTATTTAAAAATAGTTCTGTGTGATTTTCTTGTATGACTCCCACAAATAATATTCAGGTTTTTTTATTGTATTTTCCTATAGGTCTAGTGATTTTAGGTTACTCATTTGAGCTCTATCTTCAATGTTAGGATCAGTACTGTGCTAAGTGCTGGGAATGCAAATATAAGCAAAAAAGACACCACGCCAACCCCCTTCTCAAGGAGCTTACATTCTCAGGGGTAAGACAACACTTAATAGGCAGCTGAAAAGTGTGGAGGAGGAAACAGGAAGTGGGATTGCATCTATGTAAAAGAGGAGGGAGGAATATTGGTGAAGTCTTAAGTCAGAAGAAGAACCAAGAGAAAAATGAAGAATGACCCCACATTTATTCATTGTATTGGAGCCTTTCTTTCAACTACTCATTTCTCTACAGGATTTTATGTTTTTTCTGAATTCTTTCTTTTACTCTCTTTTTTGTTGTTGTTATTTAACTTTGTTTGGTACATATTTTGAGTATTGAAGAGGAGTGGAGATTAGGCAAAGTCAATCACTCAGCCATCTTTCCCTCTTCTTCCTTTTTGTCTCAGGCTTAAAATCAAAATAATTTTTTTAATTACATGGGAAATGTAATATTTTTATGAGTTCAAATAACAATATAACCATAATACAGTTTGAATTTATATTCTAGGAAAGATTTGTCTTTTTTTCTCATACTTATCCCAGAACTAAGCCAATTCAAATAGTATACAAATAATACGCAGAATTCATTAAAAATCAATGGTGAATTTCTGATTGAACTAAACAATCTGAGGGCTTAACAAATTTTAGGATTAGCTTCATTGATTCAACAGCATTGAATAAATCTGCTAAACTGTTATGGTACCAAATTTTAGGTTGCAGTCCTGTTTTGTACCTTAATATTTTTGATATACGAATTTTGTGAAAATATTTGAAGGAACTTACAATATAGGAAGAAAGAAGGAAGAACTGTTTCTTCTTTGGAAAATGCAATACTTGGAGGGAAAGGATGAAAGACGAATATTATTTAACTTAGGAGAACAAAAAGTTGAAGATGATACTTGTATTCAACAGTAAATGCTGCATGTATCAATTAAAAACATCCTCAAACAGGATGATAAGCTGTTCTGATTGCTGAGAGTTGAGTCATAGATTCTCTGGTCAGACATAGCAATGACCATCTGTGCTTACTGAGATTTGGGAACATCTTATATATCTCCCAAAAGTATCCATGTGGATCAGCCTGGATTTACATTTAAAAGTCCCACGAATAAAGCAAAAACAAAATCAAGAGAGAGAGATGGTGAAAGGGGGTAGGTGAGATTGGCGACACTGATCTTTAAGTTTCTGTTTATTCCATTCACCATAGACAAAATATTCTCAGATTCATGCTCCTTGTCATAGCATCCTATAGCCCCAGTACATGATTTTAAGTCTTGTTTTGGGGATGGATGGCAAAATAATAGACTTTAATTTCTTAAATATGGGCACACTGTGTAAAAACAATTTGGCACTCATTTTCATGTCTAGGGGGGCTAAACAGAGTGACATTTGACTATTTTTAAAGTAAGAGACAGTCAGGCACCCAGGGTGGACTCAGTATCAGAAAGAAATAGGTTCAAGTCAAACTGTGTGACCCTGGGCATTTAACCTCTCTCAGCCTCAGTTTATTCCTCTGTAAAATGAGGGTAATAATAATAAGACCTACCTAACAGAGTTGTTGTAAGGACCAAAAGTGAAAATATATGTAAAGCACTTTGAAAACTTTAAAGCACGATATAAATATTATCCATTAATATTATTGTTGTTTTTGTTGTTGTTGATCTTGAAGTAAGACCAGAGGACACAAATGGAGACTTAAGACTGATTTCGGGTCAGACAATTTCCAGAAAAGTCAGGAAACAAAGGAAATCACAACATAATCATGAGAAAGTCAACTGATATCAAAGACTTTCTCCAGCAGGATGAAGAGTTCAATCAACACCTTTGCCATTAGGAAGTGTCTGTGATAGTTGACAACTTTGCCATTTGGTGACTATTTCCCTTGTGTATGATCCATGTTCCTTTTACTGTTTCAAGTAAGTAAGAACTTATAATGGGTCATTATTTAAGTAAAGTATACATTGTGAGGTGCTAAGCCACCTCACAGAAAGACATTTTGTAAATATTTATAAAATTAAGTTTTATATGTTTTTTAATTTGTATTTTCCCATTATGGATTTAAGAAAATATATCATGCCAATGCTGTAAGCACTGTGATCATTCATGGGCCCAAGCTGACTACTGATCATCCTGGAAGCCATAACCTGATCCATTTTTACAACTTGGACTAGTTTGCCTCCACTTAGCCCACTGGGCCCCCACTCCCCAAGGCTCATTGCATTGGGGCCAGATTGAGTGTGAACAATTTATAGGTTGTAGCCCTATCACAGCTCCCAAATTCAAATGATCCACAAGTCTCAGATTCCTCTGTATGAAGGACTATAAACATGTGCCACAATGCCTGGATAACAAAAGAATTTAAGAAAAAAAATAGGAAGGAACTTCAAAGGCATCAAACTCAACTATCTACAACAACATATACGAGAAGTTATAAAGGGGGAGGTGAAGGAGAAGGAAGAAATGAAGGAAGGGAGGGAGGGAGGGAGGAAGGAAGGAAGGAAGATTCATAAAATTCTTAGCAATAAGGTTCTTTTATTTCCTATAAGTAAAATCTCCTATCCAGAGCCATAGGATATTCCTAGGAAAAGATAAATCCACCAAGTCTGACAAAATTCCTACCTCTGGCAGTCTCTTCTGTTGCCTTTGAATAGATCAGATCAATTTGAGGTAGCAGATGGAGGGAATCACCAGGACTAGTAATGACTATCAAAAGAAATATGAGGAATCAGGACAAATCTAAAACAACCTCCTGACTATAACCTGCCTACCCCAAACTCCCAGTCAGAAACGAACACAAAAGAATGTGCTACAAAAAAAATTAAATGAGAAACCTCTAAAATATGGTCTTTGAGCTAGATTTTGGTCTCTCCAACTGAAGAGCAAACTCGGGACAATTTCCAGAGGGATCAATCCAAAAGACACACCTACTCACAGGAAAAGCTTGCCCATGGAGTAAAAGATATTACTCAACTAAGCAAATGCTATCCCTGGCAATATAATGAATTTTTCCAACTTATTTTCATGGGTTATTGGATTTTGGGTAAATGCAATTGATAACTTTTCAGAAATTAAGATTTACATAGACCATTTCAGTCAGTCTATTGCCTTTTCCCCAGAATTGTATTAAATAAAAAAGCAGGTTCATATTACCTGAAATTCACCTTCACCTTTGGCCTTAAGACATCTTCATCACCTTGGCTTCAGCTGCTTGATTAGTCAGTCAGACTACTTATAAATAGATAGATAGAGGCGGGTAGGTGGTGCAGTGAGAAAGAGCACCGGCCTCGGAGTTGGGAGGACCCGGGATCGAAACCGGCCTCAGAAAATGAGCGCCCACACATAAATAATGACTAGCCGTGTAACCTTGAGCAAGTTACTTAATCCCAATTGCTTTAAAAAAATAATAAAAATAAAAAATAAAAATAGATAGATAGATATGGATGTAGATATATGCATTATATACCACATATTATACACTATATATTATACAATACATGTAGTGCTGTATAATATACATACACAATGTGCATATGCAATAGTATACATTATATACATATGTGTGTGTGTGTATCACCACACATAAAGATTCTTTGCTCAAGAAATGACACTAAAAAGACCAGACAAGATGGTGGAGCAAGAGGAAGCAATACAGACCAACTCCCCTAACAACTATAGGAATAAAAAAATCAGTTGAGGCGGTGGATTAGAAGCAAGAAAACACCCTGCACTCCCACCATAACCACCTCAAATACCTATAAAAAATGACACTAAAAACAAACTTTAGGGCTACAGAACCCACAAAGTGAAAGAGAGAAACAAACCTCCCGCTGAAGACAGCTTGGCAGGTGGGAAGGAAGGGTCCATAGCAGTACACTGGGAGCAGAGCCCAGCCCCACCTGAGTCCACAGTTTTAGCCTCAGGGCTGCCATGACCAGCCCCAGCTAGAGGGACTTCAGGAGAATGGATCACCAGCACCTGTGGTGGTTTCCAGAATTATCAATCCATAGATGCCAAAGACAAAGTGAGAGGTCAGTGTAGACTTTGGAAACAGGGAGTCTGGAAGTGTGGTCCAGCCTCTGCCCCCAGAGGGAGAAGCGGCTGAGGTGCAGCAGCCACCACCATGACTGCTTCAGAGCTCCTGGCCGGCAAATTGTAGGAGGACTAAGCAACCATTCTGAGGGGTAATAGCTCTGCTTTAACCTCCTTGGATCTGGATTGCTGTTTAGCGTGGAGGTCTTAGGGTGGGTGATCAGTAAGCAAGGGTATGTGGAGGCTTCAGAGAGGGCACCCAACTAATAGCTCCAGCATCTGTGAAAACCCCAGCAATTTGGGATAAAGCTCTCCTCTCGGGAAGCAGAGTTCTACTGGAGCAAAAAGCTCAAAAGCCAAATAATTGAGTAGCAAGATGAGCAAGCAAAAGAAGCAAAGTAAGCACAGCAATCTGATTTTGGATTCCTTTTATGAGGACAAAAAGGATCAATCATGGAATGGCAGGAAGACAACAAAGTCAGAATTCCTGCACCAAAGCTTCCAAGAAAAATATGAATTGGTTACAGGCCAGAGAGGAGCTGAAGAAGGATTTGAAAACCAAATAAGAGAAGCGGCAGAAAAATTGGGAAGAGAAATGAGAATGATGCAAGAAAATCATGAAAAGAGAGTCAACAGACTGACTGAAGAAAATAAGACCTTAAAAAATAGACTAACTCAAATGGCAAAAGAGGCTCAAAAAGCCAATGAGGAGAAGAATACCTTAAAAAGCCAAATTTGCCAGATGAAAAAAGAATCTCAAAAGTTCACTGAGGACATTCATTCCTTCAGAGTTAGACTGGAGCAAATGGAAGCTAATGACTTTTTGAGAAATCAAGATGCTGTTAAACAGATCCAAACAAATGAAAGAATATAAGGCAATCTGAAATATCTCATGGGAAAAACCACTGACTTGGAAAATGGATCCAAGAGAGATAATTTAAAAATTATTGGACTACCTGAAAGCCATGATCAAAAAAAGAACCTAGAAATTATCCTTCAAGACATTCTCAAGGAAAACTGCACTAATATTTTAGAACAAGAGGGCAAAATAGAGGTTGAAAGAATCCACTGATCACCTCCTGCAAAAGATCCCAAAAAGAAAACTCCTAAAAATATTATAGCCAGGTTCTGGAATTCCCAGATCAAGGAGAGAATATTACAAGCAGCCAGGAAGAAACAATTTGAATATTGTGGAAACACAATCAGGATAACACAGGATCTGGCAGCTTCTACACTGAGGGATTGAAGGGCCTGGAATATATATTCCAGAGGTCAAAGGAGTTGGGATCAAGACCAAGAATCACCTACCCAGCAAAACTGAGTATCTCATTTCAGGGCAAAATATGATCATTCAGTGGAATAGAAGACTTTCAAGTATTCTTGATGAAAAAACTGAAGTTGAATAGAAAATTTGACATTTAGATACAAGAAGCAAGAGAAGCATGAGAAGGTAAACAGGGAAAAGAAATCATAAGGAACCTATCAAAGTTGAACTATTTAAATTCCTGCATGGAAAATGATAATTATAACTGATGAAACTTCTCTCAGTATGAAAACCATTGAAGGGAATAAAATTATATATGTATATTCTATATCTGAGGGTATATGGGCATATGAATACATATGTGAATGTGTGTATATATGTTTACAGGTATACATAGATAGAGGGCACAGGACCAATCTAATAGGAAGGGATGATACTTAAAAGATGAAATTAAGATGTGAGAGAGGAATGTAATGAGAAGAAATGGGGAGAGACAGAATGGGGTAAACTATCTCGTATAGAAGAAGCAAGGGAAAATGGTTACAATGGAGGGGAAGAACAGGAAGGCAAAAGGAAATGGGTCAACCTTATTCTCATTGAATTTGGCTCAGGAAGGGAATGAAATACACACTAATTAGGGTATCTCACCCTACAGGAGAGTAGGGGGGAAGGGGATAAGAAGGGGGATGATGGAAGGGAGAGCAGGCTGGGGGGAGGGATGTTGGAAGCACCCACTTTTGAAAAGGGACAGGATCAAAGTAGAGAATAGAACAAGTGGGGGTGGGATAGGAGGGAGGGAAATATACTCTTTTACAATATACCTACTATGATAATGTTTTGCATTAGCTACAAATGTACAATATATATTGAATTGTTTGTCTTCCCAGTAGGAGTGGGTGACAAGGGAGGAAGGGAGCAAATCTAGAATTCTAAGTTTTAAAACCAAATGTTTAAAAATACATACATACATACATATGTGTGTATATATATATATATATATATATATACATATATATTATTAATACTATTTTGCATGTAACTGAGAAATAAAATATACAGGCACTGGGGCATGGAGATCCACCATGCCCTATTGGAAAAGCCTAAGGAGGTATGGGGGAAGATAGGGGAGAGATGAGATTGGAGGAGAGGATATCTTGTGGGACCGTTATTTTGCAGTGGTGGGTGGGGGAAAAACGGGGAGAAAATTTGTAACTCAAAATCTGGCAGAAATGAATGATGGATGTAAAACAGAAGTTAATAAAGCATTTGAAAAGAAAATTTAAATCAGGTGAGCACCAAATTGGGTAGTAATCAGAACTCTAAGAAGAAGTCACAGTAAGCCATCTTCCCAGCACAGTATCCCAAATTAAACCCACAGGTTTAATAACCAGGGCAAAAATAAGGATGGCCTGTGACTGAAGATTCTAGGATCCAAACAGAGGAACTCAAGTCTTAGACTCCTCTCCCAGGTGCAAGAGGTAGAGTTCTTTTGCCTTGACCATCAAGAAGAGGTATCTCAACAGAGAAAAACCGGAGGTTAGTGATGTCCTTTGAATCCTTGGAAGGGGGATCTAAGACCTTAGATTCGGCCCTTAAGTGAAGTATAAGAGCTCAGTTCTATAACTCAAAGCCCAGGGAGAAGGAGAGGAGACTCTTAAGACTTAGCACCAGGTCAAAGAGAATATGGTAGTATTGTTCTTCTAAGGAGATGAAATATGAGACAGATCCCCAGAACAGAAGAAAATGGTAGTTCTGTCTCTCTAACCAAGAAGAAAGGATCTTATATAGCAAGACAATGGGTGAGACACCAGTAGCAGAACAAAATGTAAGATAATTATATATGGATGAATGGATAAGATAGTTGACAACAATACAAGGCCACAACAGTTCCACCAAAAGTGCACAAAGCCTAGTCCTAACAAAAAGGCTCAATCTGGAGCATAATGAATGAGGAAACAAAAAGTAAAACAAAAAAAAATTGATTTAAAAGATCACCATGGGGACAGCTAGGTGGCGCAGTGAGTAGAGTGCCGGCCCTGGAGTCAGAAGGACCTGAGTTTGGATCCGGCCTCAGACACTTAACCCACACAAACAAAAAAACCTAGCCGTGTGACCTTGGGCAAGTTACTTAACCCCAATTGCCCTCCAAAAAGCAAAAAAAAAAAAAAAAGCAATCACCATGATGTCATGGATGCCCCAAAGGGAGAATACCTTCAAAATATCTACAAAGCCTCAAAGAAAAACACACTTGGTGACAAAAATCAAGTAGAAATCCTAGAAGAAATAAAGCAAGAATTTTTTTAAAGTTCAATATAAATGAAATGGGAAAAATAGATGAAAGAATTGGAAAAGAAATGAGAGTTATGGAGGAGAGATTTGGAAAGATATTTAGCAGCCTAGTGTAAAAGATATATAACCTTACCCAAGTAATAGACTTTCTTAAGGTTAGAATGGACGAAAGAGAAATTAAACAAAGTCAAAGGATCTAAAAATAAAATGAAATGTAAGGTACCTTATATAAAAAAAAAACCAATCTGAAACACAAATCAAAGAGAGACCATTTAAAATTCACTGGACTACCTCCAAATCATGACCAAAAACAGAGCCTAGATGTCACATTTCAAGAAATCACACACAAAAAAAAAAAACTTCTCAGACATATTAGAGGACAAAGTGAAGATAAAATAAATCTATCAGGAATCATGAAGAAAGGTGATAAAGAGGAAGTAAAGGAAAAAGAATGAAAATAGAATGGAGAGAAATAGAAAATTCAAAATATAACTGAATATGAATGGGATAATCTCACCTATAAAATGAAAGAGAGTATCTGAATGGATCAGAAAGTAGAATACAAAAATATGTCATTGACAAGGAAACACTCTTGAAACACAAAACTCACAGGGTTAAAGTAAAGGATGGAGCAAAATCTGCTTGCCCTCAGGTAAACTCAAAAACAATGAAGAGATAATATTTTCAGACAAGGAAACAACAAAAATAGACATAATTAAATAGAGATGAACAGGGAAATAAATTTTGCTGAAATGTACCCAAGGTAATGAGGTTATTTCAATACTATATACATATATAAATATGTAATTATTTAATTATATATAATATATATTAGTGTGTATATATGCATGTATATTAGTGTGTGTACATATGCATGTATATTTGTACATATACAACTATGTATGTGCGTGCATATACATATATGTGTGTCAAATGGCATACTATCTCAATACTTACAGGAAAAGGCAAAATATTTACAGGGAAAAATATACAGTAAAATTGTAATTGTAGGGAACCTCAATTGTACTCCATTTAGTGCCAGACAAATCTATTTATCTAGAATAAACAAGAAAGAACTGAGGAACCTGAATAGAATTTTAGAAAAGTTACCTATTATAGATTTCTGGCTGTTATTAAAATAAAAATGACTACACACATAAGTGTACATATATATATATATATATATATATGTATATGCATGTGTGTATCTATGTAAATATATCAGCTCTGTATAATACATTTTTTTCAAAAACTGAGCATGTACTCAGGCATTAAAAACCTCACAAACAAATGCAGAAAAGCAGTAATTCTAAAAATATGCTTTACAGACAATTATGCATTAAAATTTATATTTAATAAAGGGTCAAAGAACAAATCAAACAAACAATAGATAACTCCATGAAAGATGACATGATGAGAAAAATATTAATGTTTTTGAGATGCAGCCAAGGTTGTCCTTAGGGGAAAGTTTAAGTCTCTTAACACTTTCATCAACAAAAGAGAGAAATAACTTATGAACACACTGGATATGCAAAAGAAAATTTTTTTAATGTGTAATTTTTTTAAAAAGAATTAAACACTAAAATATAATTTTAAGAGATGAGATTAAGAGAAATAAATAAAAATAAAAGCAGGCTTTAAAAATAAACTATTTGCTCATTTGATTTAACAAAGAGAAAATCAAATTATAATATCAAATATAGAAAAGGAGAATTCACAACAAATGAAGAAGAAACAATGGATATCATTAGAAACTACTTTGCCCAAGTACATATAAATAAAACCTGCAATTTAAGTGAAAATTTACAAAAGTATAGCATGCCCAGATTAACAAAACAATAAAAAGAGAATTTAAACAAATAATTTCAGAAAAAGACATTGAAAGAGTTATAAATATAAAGCTCCAAAGAAAAAAAAATCCCAGAATCAGATGGATTCACAAATATCATCAAATATTAAAAGAAAAATTCATTTCAATTATATGCAGACTTCAGTAGTATACAAACTTGCTTGCAAAAATAGCAAAAGAAGAGACCCTACCAGGGTGGCGGAGCCAAGATGGCGGAGTAGAAACAGCTCATCCAAGCCACTCTGCCGCACATTCCCCCCAAACGATGTAAAAGGGGACTCTGAACAACTTCTGGAGCCCCAGCACCCACAGAATGACACAGAGAAGCTAAACTCCTGCTGAGGACAGCCCAGCAGCCCTGCAGGAAGGACCAGCGCAGTGGTCTGGGACCTGGAAGCGTGCAGCTCGAAGAGCGCAGGAGCCAAGGTTTTAGCCCCAGGGCGGCAGGGCCAGCAGCCAGCTGGAGGAACCCCAGAACATCAGGAGCAGTGGAGACTCCAGAATTATCAACATAGACTTGCCTGGGACAAAGTAAGAGGTTAGTGTCCTACGGACTTTGGGACTGGTATTAGGGAATGCGTCGGCTCCCTCCCCTGGGGACTAGAAGCCCCTGAGGACAAACGCCATTTTGTAGTTTTCAGAGGCGGCTCCCGCTCCCAGCCTGCAAATTTGTAGGGAGATCCAGCGATCAGTCTTGGGGGGTAATCGCTCTTGCTTTAACCTCTCTGAATCTGGATTGTGATCTAGGGTGGAAGTCGTGGGTGGGTTTACAGCTTGCCAGAAATGGAAGTTGCCCCCCACACATTTGGGACGAAAATTCCTCTAGCTGGCCTTAAAGCCATAGTGTGGCAACAAGCCCAAAAGTCAAGTAATTAAGTGGCAACATGCCAAGGCAAAGGAAACAGAAAAATGCAACCCTAGACTCCTATTTTGGGGGCATAGAGCGGGAAAAGGACTGTGAGGTCAGAAGTCCTGCTCCAAAAGCCCCAGGGGAAAACATGAGCGGGTTGCAGGCCATAGAGGACCTTAAGAAGGACTTTAAAAATCAAATAAGAGAAGTGGAGGAAAAATTGGAAAGAGAAATGAGAAGGATGCAGGAAAAGTATGAAATGAGGGTCAACAGCCTGACTGAGGAAAACAACACCTTAAAAACTAGACTAACTCAAATGGCAAAGGAGGCCCAAAAGGGCAATGAGGAGAAGAATGCCTTAAAAAGTCGAATTTGCCAGATGGAAAAAGAATCTCAAAAGTTCACTGAGGAGATTCATTCCTTCAGAGTTAGACTGGAGCAAATGGAAGCTAATGACCTTATGAGAAATCAAGATGCTGTTAAGCAGATCCAAACAAATGAAAGATTAGAAGGCAATGTGAAATATCTCATGGGAAAAACCACTGACCTGGAAAATAGATCCAGGAGAGACAATTTAAAAATTATTGGACTACCTGAAAGCCATGATCAAGGAAAGAACCTAGAAATCACCCTTCAAGAAATTCTCAAGGAAAACTGCCCTGATGTTTTAGATCCAGAGGGCAAAATAGAGGTTGAAAGAATCCACCAATCACCTCCTGAAAAAGATCCCCAAAAGAAAACTCCCAGGAATATTATAGCCAGGTTCCAGAATCCCCAGATCAAGGAGAAAATACTTCAAGCAGCCAGGAAGAAACAATTTCAATATTGTGGAAACACAATCTGAATAGCCCAGGACCTGGCAGCTTCTACACTGAGGGATCGAAGGGCATGGAATATGATATTCCAGAGGGCAAAAGAACTGGGAATGAACCCAAGGGTCACCTACCCAGCAAAACTGAGTATTTTGTTTCAGGGGAAAATATGGTCATTCAGTGGAATAGAGGACTTTCAAGCATTCTTGAGGAAAAAACCAGAATTGAATAGAAAATTTGACATCCAGACACAAGAAGGAAGAGATGCCTGAGAAGGTAATCAGGGAAAAGAAATCAAAAGGAACTTATCAAAGTTGAACTATTTACATTCCTATATGGAAAAGCAATAACTGTGACTGATGATATCTTTCTCACTATGAAAATAATGGAAGAAGGGGGTGTGGTCATATGAATACATATGTGAATGTGTGTGTATATGGTTACAGTTATATATGGATAGAGGGCATAGGTTGAATTTGTTGGGAAGGGAGAATACTCAAGGGATGAAATTATGAGGTGAGAGAGGAAAGTGGCAAGAGGAGATGGGGAGAGACATGGTAGGGTAAACTATCTCATGTAGGGGAAGTGGGTGCAAAGGAGGGGGAGAATAAGGAAGGCTAAAAAGGCAAAACCACATTCACATTGAATTTGGTTCAGGGAGAAAATGACATACATACTAAATGGGATATCTCAACCTGCAGCAGGATAGGGGGAAGGGGGATGAGAGGAGGGATGATGGATGGGAGGGCATCCTTGGGGTGAAGGGAGGTTGGAAGTACCCACTATAGAAGAGGGACAGGATCATGTAGGGAATGGACCAGGTGGGGGGTGGGATGAGTGGGAGGGAATTATAAGCAGCCTTGTACAATATATCTACTAGGATAATGTTTTGCATAGCTAGACATGTACAACATATACTGAATTACTTATATCCCAAGAAGGAATGGGTGACAAGGGAGGAAGGAAATGGATCTGAAATTCAAGGTCATAACATTAAATGTTTCAAATATATATATATAAATACAATTATTAATACTCTTTTGCCTATAATTGGGAGATAAGATGTGCAGGCATTGGGACACAAAGATTCATCTTCCTCTAATGGAAAAGTCGATGGGGGTATGGGAGAAGGTATGGGAGAGAGCAGATTGGAGGAAGAGATATCTTGTGGGACTGCTATTCTGGGAGGTTGGGTAGGGGAATAATGGGGGGAAAATGATTGTAACTCAAAATCTGGTGGAAATGAATGATGTAAAACAGAAGTTAATAAAGCATTTGTAAAAAAATAAATAAATAAATAAAGAAGAGACCCTACCTTGGGGGTGGCTAAGTGGTGCAGTGAATAGAGCACTGGCCCTGGAGTCAGGAAGACCTGAGTTCAAATCTGGCCTCAGACACTTAACACAAAAACTAGCCATGTGACCTTGGGCAAGTCACTTAACCCCAATTGCCCTCCAAAAAGCAAAAAAGAAGAAGGAGAAGAAGAAGAAGAAGAAGAAGAAGAAGAAGAAGAAGAAGAAGAAGAAGAAGAAGAAGAAGAAGAAGAAGGAGACCCTACCAAATTCCTTCTACGATACAAATATGGTCTTAATACCTACACCAGAAAGAGTGAAAACAGAGAAAGAAAACTACTGATCAAAATCCCTAATGAACACTGAAGTAAAAAAAATTTAATAAAACATTAGGAAAGAGGCTACAGCAACACAGAGCAAACATTATATGCTATGACCAAGTTATATTAACATGAAGAATACAAGAATGCAGAGTTGTTATAACATTAGGATGCCTTTAAACATAATTTACCATATTAATAACAAAAGTGAAAATTATGTAATTATGTCAATAGATGCAGGAAAAGCTTTAACAAAATACAACACTCATTTCTGGTTTAAAAAAAAGGTACTCTAGAAATAATAGGAATAAATGGACCTTTCCTTAACCAGGCAAGCAACGTGACTGAGTGTGTGTGCATGTGTATATTTAAAACCAAGCACTAACATTACTAGTGATGGAGATAAGCTAGAGTCCATTTCAAAAAGATCAGTAGTGAAATGATTGTCATCACCTCTATTTGATACAGTGCTAGAAATGTTAATTATAGCACCATGACAGGAAAAATAAATTGAGGGAATAAGCATAGGTAAAAAGGAAAAAGATTATCACTTTTTGCAGTTGATACAATGGTGGATTTCTAGAACCCAGAGGGCCAACTAAAATTAATTGAAATACTTAATAATTTTATCAAACCAGTATATAAAATAATACTACACAAATCACTCACATTTCTATATATTGCTAAAGAAATACAGCAAAAAGATATAGAAAATTTGAATATAAAAAACTTGAATATATAAAACACTTGTAAGTCTACCTGCTGAAACATACATAATAATTATATGATTGTGTATGTTTATATACAAAAGAGTCTTTACAGACATAAAGATCTAAATAACTGGGGGACTTTTTTGCTCATTGGTAGACCAAGACTTTATTTTTAAAATGACAATAATACCTAAATTGATTCACTTACTCAGTAACATAACAAAGTACCAAAGGATTATCTAATAGAATAATGACAAATATCTGGAGGAACAAAAGGTCAAGAATACCAAGGAAAATTACTGCCTAGGGAAACACTATAAGGCCTCAGCAACAGAATGTTAAAATTGGATTGTCATTTAGTCTACCTGCCCCTCTCATGTTACATACATAGAAACTAAGACCTACGGAAGTTAAGTGACCTATCCAAGGTTATACAGTCCAGCTAAATAATGGCAGACCCAGACTAAAATATTTTCTGAAGTGTGAAACTTTGCCACAGCCATGTGAGTGGAATTCATGTTAAAAGGATTTATACTTTAGTATTTCACAACTGTAAGACCAGGGCAGCTAGGTGGCACAGTGAATAGAGCACCTGCCCCGGAGTCAGGAGGAGCTGAGTTCAAATCCAGCCCCAGACACTTAACACTTAGTAGCTGTGTGACCTTGGGCAAGTCACAACCTCAATTGTCCTGCCTTCCTCCTGACAAAAAAAAAACAGAAACAAAAAAAGTGTAAGATCTGTGATTTCATTGGGGCAGGGGTTGCGGCAGGTAATGAGAGGGGTTGGGGGGGAGGGGAGAACAGAGGTTAAGCCAATAAAATACTGACTCTGGAGTGAGAGGATGCAGTTTCAGAATTCCACCTCTGACACTCCCAGTATGACCTTGGGAAGTCATCTAACTTTGTACCCAGTTTATACCTCAGTTTCTACAATAATTTATGTCTCAGTTTCCTCATCTGTAAATTGAGGGAGCTGGACAAAATGTTCTCTTTGATCACTTCCAGCTCTCCATATATGATCTTATGATCCCACATACTCACCCCACAAAAACAGATCACAATTCATCCATGTCTTAGTAGAAGCTTTCGGGGAGTTGCTAAGACCAAAAAAATTTTAATTAAATGTTGTTCCTTAATTAATAGTGGGGAAAGAATACACTAGAAGTGGGAGAGGGGAATGGAAAGGAAGTTGAGAGAAAATTATCTCCCATAATTAGGGTGCACAAGTAGACATCTCTACAAACAAGGAAGGCAGAGCAAAGCAACTAATACATACCTCTTGTCTAAATTGGACAAAAGAAGAAAGAATATAGACAGGAGAGAGACAGACAGAGACAGAGACAGGGAGGGAGGGAGGGAAGGAGAGAGAGAAGTACAGAAATACATTTTGCACAACAGTGAAATAGGAAGGAAAGGGGGGAAGGGGAAAAGAAAAATTAAAGGGAGAATAGAATAAAGGAGGTATTAGTCCTAAGCAAAACAGACTCTAAGGATGTACAAAAATCTTTATATTTTTTATGAAGCGGCTAAGAATGTGAATCTAAGGGGTTGCCCATAAATTAAGGAAGAGCTGAACAAGTTATGGTAAATGAATATGATAGGATACCATTGTGCTGAATTTTTAATGTAACAGTGAATAAGAATTCCATAGAGATCAAGAGGAAAAATGCTACCTCCTTATAGAGAAGCAAAGGTTGTCTATACAGGACTAGAGAAAGGTGAAAGGTCAGAATTTTGTATCTCTGTAGACATGGTAGTATGTGCCAAACTGATTAAGCAGAACTACGTAACCACACTGGATATGTACACTTGCCATCACTGCTTCACTTGACATCTGCTCATACATGCATTTCCATGTCTCTTTGAAATAATCTATTTCCTCATTCCTTGTAGCACAATAGTACCCAATCACATCCACACACTGATTTGGTCAAATAGCTTATCATCCTGTGACCAGTCTGGCAGTGAGTTTTTCCAGGCTGGCCCTCTAGTGACAAAAATTCAATTTGTGATCAGAGTGAAGCCTTTCTGTCTTGGTAAGACCTGCCAGACCTTATGTTCTATTGGCATACCTTTTAAAAATCCAGTCATACTCACAACACGATGAGGCATCAGATTAAAACTTTAGTAGAGGAGGTAGGATATGTATCCCCCAGAAGGATGGCCTGTGAGAAAGGCCCTGAATAAAAGGATTTCCCAAGAAGCTGCAAATCCTTACCCCACCAAGTTTAAAACTTCTGAACTTTAACTCAGCTATAATATTTGCTTCCCAATCATATTATTCTTGATAGTAGGACTCTCTCACCAAAAGGGACTGATAATAGGGCTAATGGGGAGGGAAGAATAGCAGAAACTATGCTTAGCTTTAGCTGCTTTCAGGACATCCAAATAGAGTTGTCCCATACAGGACTAGAGAAAGGATGGAAGGTCAGAATTTTATATCTCTGTAGGCCTGGAAGTTTTATGTGCAAAACTAGTTAATTAGAACTACAAAACTCAACTGGATAAGTTATCTGATGGAGTGAGCCTATGAGAGGTAAAGATGCCCTTGTCTTGGGAAGTCTTAGAAAGATAGTACACTCTACAGGCAGAAGGAGAAAAAAAGAAAAGAAATCAGAGAAATACCAGAAACATATGGTCTGTCACTGGACTATGGAACACCTAACAAGGAAAAGAAGGTGGTAGGGGCTATTAAAAGCATCAGAAAGGTCCAAAGTGTCAAAGAAAAAAGGGAACAGTGGATTTAGCAAGGAGGAAGTAATTATTGACTTTTAATGAATGGAGTTTAAATGTGGTAATGAAGATAGAAGACAGATTATATGGAAAGGAAGAAAGGAGTTGTTGAAAAGACAGAAGAAATGATTTTGAGAGCATGATTGCACTTATTAATAAAAGTATATGTTTTGTTCAAAGGTGAAGAATCAAAGGGAAATAGCAATTCAACCCAATTTCCCTCATTCCTCAAGAAGCATCCTGTCATGTTTGTTTATGATGGTATTCAGATCAGATCTTTAGTCACACAATGAGAAGATTAATAGGAATGTCAGAAAATGCCACTTTGCTACCTGGATTTCCAAATCTTGTGATGTTACATTCTAAAGACACTCATAAAAAAGAAGAAAGAAGTGGCATTTGTTACAAACACAATGGTAACAAAACAGTTGTTTTTCTTATCTTTAATATACTTTCTTTTTATATACCTTCGTTTCCAAATATATGTTTCCTCACTCCCATACACAGAGAACTATGAACAGGAAGGAAGGAAAGAAGGAAGGAAGGAAGGAAGGAAGGAAGGAAGGAAGGAAGGAAGGAAGGAAGGAAGGAAGGAAGAAAAAATGGAAGGAAGGAGGGAAGGAAGGAAGGAAAGAAGGAAGGAAGGAAGGAAGGAAGGAAGGAAGGAAGGAAGGAAGAAAAATGGAAGGAAGGGAGGGAGGGAGGGAGGAAAAGAAGGAGGGAGGGAGAGGGAAAGGGTGTAAAGCCAAGCATGAGCAGCTTTCTAGAGGATTGCTGCTGTGAACAGCTTTAAGATTCTGATTACATAGTATAGTGAACTCTATATTTATTCAGCAGCAAATAAAATCAAAACATTGACAGAAACCAAAGTACAAGATTCACAATAACATAACAAGTTATCACTATCATAGTTTTCACCAAAGTGGCCACATTGTTTTAAGTAAAAAATAGCATTCAATAAGTCCCTAATTCAATCATCCTTAAGGAGCAAGTCTCCTTAAGGAACATAAAGTACAATCATTCAGTATGTCCTTAATTCAATCATCCTTAAGAAGCAGGCCTCCTTAAGGGACACAAAGGAAAAAGGTCAAAGTTCTCCACCCCTAGGTCACAGTAAATCATAATCTTCTAGTCAACATTAGGTACCCAAGAAGAGGTCGTTTCATCTTGACTGAAGCTGGCTCTCAGATTCCATGGTTCCTCTTCCATGGTCCCAGTTCCTGCCTGAATCTACCGAACTATCACCTGGATTCAAAGGCAGGCAGCTCCCAACTCCTCATCCAGCCCCTCATCCAGCTCTTTCTCCAGTTCCTCATCCAGTTCCTATTCCACACTGAAGTTCACAGTGTCCAGTCCACCTCAAGTCCTTCACAGCTCCTGTTTCTGGGAAGACAAAGCTTAAAAGAGCCACAATAACATTCATACACGTTGCTGGCATCATCATCAATTCACTATCTGCCTGTAAAATCAACACAGACCCACCAACAAGATCTGAGAATTCAACACACATCACAAACAAAAATCAACACAGACAGAAGAGACAGAGTGCTGCCACCACAAATGTTGCCTTTTCAAAATCCAACACAGCAAGTGTTCTCTCAGTTCTGCTCTCTCATAGCCTGGGCTTCTCCTTATATATGCTTATTAAGTTCCTCCCTGTTCTGCCCCTTCCTGTTGCATCAGCAACAGGGGTTCACAAGTTCTGTTTCTTAACAAAAGACTTGATATAATCATGGGCAAGGCTTAAAAGAAACTTGAACTGAAACAAGGTGATAAATAAATAGTTGAAACAATGTGTCAACTACTTCTTTGCTTGCCATTACATAGGGAAAGGGAGAGGAAGGGAGAGGAAGGGAGAGGGAGAGGGAAAAGGAGAGGGAGAGGGAGAGAGAGAGAGAGAGAGAGAGAGAGAGAGAGAGAGAGAGAAGGAAGGTAGGAAGGAAGGAAGGAAGGAAGGAGAGAGAGACAGAGACAGAGAGAGATAGAGAGATAGAGAGAAAGAAAGAAAGAAAGAAAGAAAGAAAGGAAGGAAGGAAGGAAGGAAGGAAGGAAGGAAGGAAGGAAGGAAGGAAGGAAGGAAGGAAGGAAGGAAGGAAGGAAGGAAGAAAGGAAGAAAGGAAAAAAGAAAGAAAAAAGAGAGAGTTTGTCAAAACTAACATATGATGTTGCTGGAAGCATATGTAATATTTTATACCCATAGTCTCTCACTTATTCAGAGAAGGGATTGGGGTCCATTTTCACAGTTCTTTTCTGAGGCCAAGCTGGTTCATTATAATTATATAGTGCCCAATATCACCTTTTGATTATTTGTACTCTTTCAGAGAAATAAGACAGTGGTCTGACAAATTAGATCTCACTATCATATTTACTCCAGATTCTGATTTTAATATCAGTGATAAACCTAAGGATTAAGACTAGTTGTACATACAACTAGTATGTAAAAATTTAGAGATCAGTTGTTTTGAAAAATTCAAAATCAATCAAATAATTTGCAAAGCATTTACAGGATATACCAGAAATATAAGGCAGAATCAGAAAAAATGCTTTAGAAACCATCAAAACATTAAATATCAATTAAATAAATTTTAGAAAAAATAGTATGGTACAGGATGGATGAAGCAAGGACTCAATGCTAAAGAAATGGATGTTATAATAAAAAAGTAGAATACATATAGGGAAAAAACATATCCCTATGTGCAAGGTCTATTATTTCATCTGTGTGAGAACTACTCCCTACAAAATAGATCATTATCTCTTTTATAACTAATAAATTCATTGATGCCCAGAGAAATTAAGGGATTGGCCCATGTCAGCGTCAAGGTGGGATTAGAATCTGAGTTTTTCTGACTTCAAATTCCATATTCTATTCACTATGTCACACCATTGCTTTAAAATAAATAAGTAAATAAGGAGCAGAGGGAACATACTCCTGTACAAAGAGACAAAGAACAGTATATTTGGAATCAGAAGACCAAATCTTAGCCCTGTCACTTACACCCTATGTGGTCTTGAGCAACTCACTCCCATTGTGAGAATGAAGGGTTTGAATTATGATCTCTATAGCCCTTTCCAGTTCAAAATTCATAACTGTATGAATAAAATCATTAAGACAAAAGATACACATAAAATATTATCAATTCATAAAATGAATGAAAAATACAAAACTGATGTGACAAATGCCATTGTCCAACACCTCGAAAAATCATTTAAAACTTATTCATAGATAACTATGATTATTAGTTCCTAGCTCTTGTTTAATAAACTCTAACTTGCCTAATTTTTCTCGGTAAACTACTGAAGGAATTAGTTCTAAGAATGAAAGTGAGGATATAGGATCTCAAAGACTAACAAAGATTGCTTTGTTTTGCTTAAGTAGGATGTACTTACAAGAATATTAAATGAACAGCAGGAAAATCAACAACTTAAAATTGCAGACAAATATTAAACATTTGTTATAATTGTTCAATGCACTATTTCAACATTTCCAAGGACAAACACATTTTTAATGCCTTAAAAATAATCCAAACTGAGTTCAAGAATAAACTTGTAGAAGGAACACTTGGGGAACATCATAATTACTATTATAGGCATAAATTACATGCTGTAAATGTTTGTTGAATTAAGTGAACATATGCAATATATCCAAACCTAGTCAAAGTCACAAAGATATAACAAGAAAGCAATTCTTAGAGACACTATTAATTTAGCATTATCAGTTCATGTGGAAATGTGGACGTCGTATTTTTGATAAGCTCAGTGTAAAATACAATATGCTAAATATTGCTAGAAATCTTAGCTGGAATTTTTGAAGTTGTTATCTTACAGAATCAAAACAGAAATCATATTTTCCACAAAAGATGTATATTTTTATAAATACCTGATATCAGTTTATTAGGGTTATTTATGGCTATTTTAATATTAACAAAACTACATTAGCTATGCTCTATACTTTTTATTTACAGTGTCAATTTTATATTTGAAAATTTATACTTTTATAGCAGCAGATGGAATTTATTAGTAAAATAAAAGACAAGTATTTTTTAAGCATTTATTAAGGACCAAACATTGTACTCATCTTCAGAGATGCAAACACAGAAGTGAAAGCAATACCACCCTCAAAAAACTTACATTCCAAAAGGTGAGAGAAAATTCATGTATATATGGTATGTGTATGTGTGTGTATATATATACATCTATATATGGACAGAATATAAAAGAATAAAAACTAGTTTGAGAAGAAAAAACACCAGCAGTTTAAGGGATCAGTATCTTCAAATTATAATACATTAATAGTATACAATTTGTTATGAATATAAATCACGAAAATCAATCCACTAAAAAATAGAATTTTACAAAACTCCTACTTTGTATCCAGGGCTATACTTAGTACTAAAAGGGATAAAGAAGACAATATAACTCATGATCTCTTTCTTGGAGGAATTTACAATCTAGTTGGAGAGATCAGATTAATAGACTCAAAGAAATTAAAAACAATAAAGTAAGTGCTTAGCTTCATGGTTCTGATCATAAGAACTGAATCTGAATCAAGAATATCAGATTTGGAAGGTGTTTGCAGAACTATATACGACCAAGGTGTCAAACTCAGGGCCAGGGCAGTAAAACACCTGAGTGTGAACCAAACCAGATCCAAATGTAATTGAGAGATGGTTAGCGAGTGAACAAAAATACAACATAGGTAATATTAATGTGAATTTTTAAGTCAATATTCAACCTGCAAGGATATTTCTATTTGAGTTTGACACCACTGATCTATAACATCCTCAATATCAGAGAATCCCAGAGAGGGAAGAGAGCAAGGACAACTTCCTAGAGAAGGTAGGACTAGAGATGGTTCTTGAAAGATACATAGAATATGGATAAGGGAAGAAAAGAGGTCATAAAGCAAAGGCACAGAAATGTGAGCGAGCATGTTTTATGGAAGACCGTAAATGGACAGGCCTCCCTAAGCAGAGTTTCGAAGCAGGTAATAAAGTCTGTTGTTACTCTTGTTACTGAATTGTTTCAGTTGTGTCTGACTCTGTGACACCATTTGGGGTTTACTTAGCAAAGATACTGGAGTGGTTTGCCATCTCCTTCTTCAGTTCACTTTATGGGAATGAGGGAATGAAAGTAAAAGGATTTAGTGACTTGTCCAGGATCACACAGTTAGTAATTGTCTGAGGCCACACTTGAACTCAGGTCTTCCTAAAGCCTGGATGAGGATAAAGCCAGGCTAGTGAGAGAACTCGATTTCAGGCAGAGGAAATAGGAAGGTATTGGCAGTTATTGAGGAGCAGCAGCAGGGTACAATGAAGTCCAGAGGAAGATAAGGGGGATAGAAAATGAAATGGGAAAACTAGGCCATGGAACGTGATAAGAATAGGAAAAAATAATAGGGAAAATGGTCAAAAGATGTAAGTGGAAAGTTTTGAATAAAAGGAAATGTAGACTATCAACAACCATATTAAAAATGCTTTAAATCATTAAGAAAATGAGAAATGCAAATTAAAATACCTCTGAGATTTTATCTCATATTCATCAGATTGACACAAGAAATGAGAATGGTAAGCACTTGAGTGGCTACGGGAAAACAGAAAAGCAAATACATTGTTAGTGGAGCTATAAATTGATCTAGCTATTCTGGGGATGGGGGTAGGGGGAAATGGGAACTGTACTAGAAAAGTAACTAAGTTATATGTAAACCAAGGTAAGCAGATGACAAAGCCCACAAGAAACCCAGAGCCACAGCACGAGACAGGGCCAGACCAGTGTCCAGGCAGCCCATGCCCACTTGAAGACCTAACCATGGCAGAATCTTAGATTCTGTTTTTAGGATCAGGAAGGGGCAGTTTACAATATTCAATTATACTTGAAGGAGCAGAATTTTGAGAAGCACAAAACCCCAATCTGTATACAGAGGCTAGAGAGATAGATAGAAGAAAATGAAAAATAGGAAAGATAAATATCCAAGGGGAAGGAATTTACCACCTCACATGACAAAGTTATATGAGATGAAGATTATACAAACAAATGAAGGGGTGAAGAGATAGGCACACTATGAACCTCACTTTGATCTGAACTGGACAAAGGAAAGATGAACACATATACACATGTCAACATGCAGACAAAGAGATTGATATAGACATCCATTAAACTAAAAATGAAACAGGACAGAGGAAAGTGGGAATTACAAAGCAGGGTTGGTGAAGGAGTAGTCCTAAGACAAACAGACTCCAGTGTTGGAGAATCAAGCATAAAAGGGGGCTCAAAAAAAGAAAAAAACCTGTGATTGCAGTATAGCAAAAGGAAAAGAGAAGCAAAGGAACAGAAACAGTTAAGTCTAGGACCACTGGTCCTCTTTGTCCTTCACCCCTAGTGTAGGCCTCTGAATGCCTGCAGAGACTGAGGCTGATGACTCTGAATGGACCTATCTCACTTAAACCTAATTCACTTGCAAGTCAAGACAGCACCCTCATGGTGTCATTGGTCCTCTTCAAAAATGAAGGACAAACAACCAGACCTCTCAGTTACAGCAAACATTTGGTCAGAATTCAATGAAAATCAGCTTATCTTTATCTGAAGACAAAATCCATTCTAAAGATACAAATAAATAAGGTTTAAGGGTAGGCAATGCCAAATCAGCAGAAAACAATGACACAGAGAAGGGAAAGGAAATATAAAGGGGAATAAAGTCACCTGGTGCCAGTGCAGGATCACATCCTGTCCAGCAATTACTAGCAGGTCAGTGAGTCAGATAAAGCTCCATCCAGTGGCTCAGGACTATATTTAGTAAGGGCTTAAAGACATCTTTCCATTACAAATCACCATGGGCCATGGGGATTTCTGTTTTGGGGCCTCCAAATTTCCCTGACTTTCTCCTTCCCATGTAGCTTCTGCTTCTCATGATCTCTCAATCTCTCCTTTCAACTAGGAAAAAAACTACACTTCCTATCAACTATTCAGATGACAATGGGCCATACTAGCATAAGCTCCAAATAGATCAAGGTCACATTATAAACAAAATAAAGGAGGAAGAAAGAAAATGCCTTTCACAACTACAGATAAGGTACATGACCAAATAGGAAACAGATTATCACAGAGGATAAAATGGACAATCTTAGTTACCTAAAATGAAAAGGGTTTTGTACAAACAGAACTAATTCAATTAAAACAAAAAGGGAAATAGGTAACTAAAGGAAAATTTTTGCAGACAGTATCTCTGACGAAGGTCTTATATTCAAGATATACAAAGAAATGATTCAACTTTATAAGAACAAGAGCCATTCTCCAATAGATAAATGGTAAAAATATATAAATAAGTTGTTGTCAAAGGAAGAAATTCAAGCTATCCAAAAAAACAAACATAAAAAAGTCCTCCAAATCATGAATAATTTGAGGAAGGCAAATTTAAGAAACTCTGAGGTTTCATTCCACATCCATCAAATTGGCAAAGATTACAAAGAAGGAAAATAGACATTGTTATAGGAGTTGTAGGAAATAGGGATATTAATGCACTCATTGGTGGAATTGTGAATTAGTCCAGCCATTCCAGAAAGTAATTTGGAACGATGCCCAAAATGTAGCTAAATTGGGCATACCCGTTGACCTAATAATAGAATTAATATGTCTACATCTCAAAGAGATCAAAGATGAAGGGGATAGATTCAAATTCAGTTTCAAACATTTAGCATATGTGTCCCCTGGACAAGTTACTTAATTTCTATCAATTAATCAACATTTATTAAAGGCCTACTGTGTGCCGGGTACTCTGCTAAGCACTAGGGATACAAACATGAAAAAAGAAAGACAGTCCCTGACCTCAAGGAGTTTACAATCTGATGGAGGTCAGAGAAGAGAGGAAAAGGAACCCAAAATACATCAAGGAAGACCCAAAGTAGCACATCCAGGTGAGAAATTGAGATTTCCGTGAGCTCCCTCCTTAAATGGAAGTTTTGGAGTTCATGGTCTTACCCTCTTAGGGAGGTAGGTGGTAGGTGGAGTACAAAGGCTGATAAGATAAATTATCCCAATAATGAGCCTCTTGGGACATGGTGGAGAAGTTAGAGAAGTCTCAAAGGAGTACAGGCAGGCAAGAAATGATGCTTCAGTTTCCTTATCTGTAAAGGGAAAAGGTTAGACTCAGTGACTTCCAAGGTCCCTCCAAGGTCTAGGTCTCCTATCCTGTAAATAGCCTGTACAAAATGCAAGATAAGATGTTAATTACACAGGGAAGTAGGTAGGGACCTGATGGATCCCCCTGTTAGTGAGCAGTCAGGGCAAACATGTGCCCAATGGTGAAATAAGGAAAGCTGGCTTCCCGTTCACCCTGCTTTCCCTTTCTGTCCCCCCTTAGTTGCCAAGGCATTATATGCTTCCATCCTACTTGTATTATTTGTGAAAAGTAAGATGAAAATAATGGAAAGTACACTGGGTTTGCAATTAGTAAATACATCTATCACGTATTAGCCATTTTATCTTGGGAAAATCACTTTGCCTGAATCTCAGTTTCCTTAACTGTAAAATGTAGATAGCCATACTTATACTATCCACTTCACAGAGTTGCAGTGATAAATGTGAGTCTCCAATGATGCTATTTCAGAAGTAAGGAGTCTGATAGACTGAAGCACTGGTGATGGGTATGTTTCCCCTCCCAAAAATGTCTGCACTTTAAAAGCAGATTGCTGGTAGGAGTGTGTACATTTTGAAAGCAGATTGCCAGTAGGAGTGTCTGCTTTTCAAAAGTGGTTTGCACAATGATACTTCATACAAATAAATGAACCAGTAAAAATTTAGTAATCAGCCTCAGGGCCATAGAGGGAAATGTATGGAGGTGGGGGAGACTTTCTTTCTAGTGTCTCACAAATAAAATCTTGCCAGACTCCTCCATGTCCAGGTCAGACAGGCCCAGCCTGTAAAATTTGTTTTTATCTATGACTCTGACAGATATATCTAGAGGAATTGTCCTATATCACCCTTTATGAAACTATAATAACTGAGTTTTGCTTCCTACATTCCCTAGATCTTCCCATTTATAGAAAATAATGAGGGTGACCTAGGAGAGCAGGAGTAGTTTTAAGCTGATGTGATTAATTCATTTTTATGGAGATTTTCACATTTGAATTTTTCTTTTCAGTCAAATGTCTCAAATTTGGGATAGATCCTGCCTATCTAACATTTCAAGGATATGTGGCTCTCATAGTAAAAGAATAGTTCTCTCTTTAGAGCATGTCTTAACCCAGAAAAACTAAAAAGACAGGTCAAAGGCAAAAGGAATGAAAACTTGTTCATTCCACATATTAAGAAATAATGAAGAGCAAAACGGGGAGAAACAAGAGAACACTGTATATAGTAACAGCAATATTGCTTTAATAATGACTGAGCAAATAAGCCATTTTGATGATTGTAAAACCCAAATTAACTATAAAGGACACAGGAAGACAGATGCTATCTGCAGCCAGAGAAAGAACTGATAAATAGAAGTATTTATAGAATAATTATGTATATATATATACACATATATACATGTATATATATATATATATATATATATATATTTGTATCCAACGATAGCCATCTGTGGGGGGGGAGAGGGAAGAAGAAGAAAGAGATGCACATTACAACTTTATTATATATTTAAAAGAAATAGCAAATTGCACATGAGAGATCTGTAGTTTCATGTGCAATCATCTTTTTATTATACTACGTTATGGAAATGCTTGTTTCATTCCCTAAATTAAAAACACAATAAATTTTTAAAAAGAACTAATAATAATAACTAACATTTAGATGATATTTATTATGTGCCAGGCATTGTGCTAAGTGCTTTACAATTATTATCTCAGTTGACCCTCACAACAACCTTACAAAGTAGGTGCTATTATTAACTTCATTTTACAGAACAGGAAACTGAGAGAAAGACAGGTTAAGTGGCTTGACCAGTATCACACAGCTATTAAGTATTGTCAACCTAAAAGTTTGGTTAAAGGAGGAATATACATATATATATATATATATATATATATATATATATATACACACACACACACGTATATTTATATCATATAAATATATGTATTTATATGATATAAATATATATATTTATATGATATATAAATATATATTTATATCATATAAATATATATGTACACACATATATATTTATAATATAAATATATATTTATATGATTATATCAAATATATAATATATTTATAAATATATATATATTTATATCATATATTTATGTCATTTATTCCCTTAAAGCTAGCTGAATACATACATGTTTAGAGTCAAAAAAATCTGACTGCCTGAGCAAAAGAATGAGAAAGCTTAAATACATTTTAGAACCATCTCAATTCAGGGTGGCTGTGCCACTCAAATTTATGATCTCCACATATGTTTAATCATGGTGTGAGAAAGTAATTTTCTTCTCTTTTTTTGCCTTTTTTTTTGGAGTGGGGAGAAAAAGGCAATTGGGGTTAAGTTACATGCCCAAGGTCACATGGCTAGTTTTGTGTTAAGTGTCTGAGGCTGGATTTGAACTCAGGTCCCCCTGACTCCAGTTCTACCCACAGTACCACCTAGCTGCCTATATATATATATATATATATGTGTGTGTGTGTGTGTATGTATACATTCAAACTGCTTGAAACTTCCAGCTACTATGAAGCTAGAAATGCAGAAAGCAACAAAATTCCTCACCCAAAAAAGAAAGCACTGACAGGAATCCCTGTGTCCTATTTTATTTTAAAGAACATCCAGATAAACAGCATGAAGTTTATTTATCTTCCAGTAGCTGAGATTGTGCTCCTCAGTTCATAATTACGGCATTGCAGTGACAGAAGAAAACAACTGGGAAGCCAGAGAACTGGGCTAGCCTTGAGCTTCCTCTCTTTTTCAGCGCTAAGGTTTTTTGTTTTTCTTTTTTCTTTTTTTTTTTTTTTTTTAGTATCACTTCTAAGACATCAGAAACCACATGGTTGGCTTGAGTTTTGGTTGCTGCTGTTCCTGCTGTTATTGTTGTATTTTGGTCCAGTTTGATTGCTCCTCATCTGTGACCATAACTGCAAGGAGTATTCACCTTAAGTCTGGAAAGAGTCCATGCAGGTGTGCAGGCTGGTGCGAGGGTGCCTCATTTCACTACAGAAACTAACGTATTAGAAAAAGCTGAGCCCTGATCCCAGAGTTGCTACTAATCTGCCAATTGGCTTCAGGCAAGGTGGTTGACTTCCAAATGCCTTACTTCCTCCTCTCTTAGACTAAAATAATTAAAATACCTACCTCATAGTGGGATGTTTGGGACTGACTAATTAAGGATCTCCAGTCACCTTGAAAATTACAAGTGCTGTAAAATGCTTATTATTAATGTTGCAAAGGAAGTTTTCTTTCATTGTAATTTTCAAAGCAAATGGATGTCTTTTGAATAAAGAAACAGATGTCCTGTCTGCCATAGAGTGAGAAGTTAGCTTAGGTACTAGACACAATAGTCATCATATATCTAGGGAAATATAAATATGTGTACATATTTAATATAAAATAATATAAACAAACATAAATATAATAAAGATGAATAATAAATATAAGCAAAATAAAATAATAAAAATTAAAATAATATAAAAATATGAGGAAACATTAACTATGAAAATGATTTTTTGAAGTGCAATAGCCACTTCAAATAGTTTCTCCATGGTTTTTATTTTTCCTGTCTCCATTCTCATATCCTACTAAAGGTCTATTCCCAATGCCTCATCATTTTATCAAGATAAACCTGGCTATCCAAGTAAGTCTTGGAGGTCCCATTAAATCAGAAAGGCAGACATGTAACACAATGGATAAAGACGGGACTTGGAATCAGGAAGACCTGAATTCAAATTTTACCACATTCATTTAGCTGTCTGATCATGGGCAAGTCAAGTATCTTCTCTGTGTCTCAGTTTCCTTGTCTGTAAAATAGGGACAATAATAGTAACTACCTCAAAGGCTTGTTGTGTGGATCAAATGAGTTGACATATAAAGGACTTGGGAAACCTTAAAGTGCTATAAAAATGCTGCCCATTATTTCAACATGGATTTGATGAGAGAACATTTCAATGAATCAAAGAATCTCAGAACTTGATACAGTCTCAGTAGCTTTCCAGTCAAACCCCTACTTGTTCAAGAATTTTCTTTACAACACAACCAAGTAATTAGTCATCTGATCTTTGCTTGAAGATCTATCCATTCTCAGGGTCACCCATTCTACTTCTGGACAGTTCTAAAGGATTAGAACTTCTGTGTAGGGGGCGGAGCCAAGATGGCAGAGTAAAAACAGTGCATCCAAGCCAATCTCCGCCCAGACTACCTCCAAACTATGTAAAAGGGGACTCTGAACAACTTCTGGAGTCCCAGCACCCACAAAATGACACAGAGAAGCTAACCTCCCACTGAGGACAGCCCAGCAGCCCTGCAGGAAGGACCAGCGCAGTGTCAGCAGTGCAGTGCGCAGTGCGCGGGGAGCCAAGCACAGGTCTTAGTTGTGGTTTTAGCCACAGGGAAACAGGGCCAGCGGCCCTCTGGAGGGACCCCAGAACACCAGCAGCTGTGGTGATTCCAGAATTATCAACATAGACATGCCTAGGACAAAGTGAGAGGTTAGTGCCCTATGGACTTTGGGACCAGTATTTGGGGAACGCGTTGGCTTCTTCCCCTGGGGACTAAAAGCCGCTGAGGAGACATGCTATTTTGTAGTTTTCAGTGGCAGCTCCAGCTCCTGGCCTGTGAACTGTAGGGAGATCCAGCGATTAGTCTTGGTGGGGGGGGTAATCGCTCTTGCTTTAACCTCCCTGGATCTGGATTGTGATCTGGGGTGGAGGTCGTGGGTGGGTTTCCAGCTTCCAGAAACGCAAGTTGGCCCCCCCACACATGTTCCGGGCAAAAGTTCCCATCTGGCACCAGGCCATACTGTAGCAACAAGCCCAAAAGTCAAGTAATTAAGTGGCAACATGCCAAGGCAAAGGAAACAAATTAAACAGAAAAATGCAACCTTAGACTCCTACTTTGGGGGCAAAGAGGATCGAAGCATAGAGCGAGAGGAGGACTGTGAGGTCAGAAGTCCTGCTCCAAAAGCCCCAGGGGAAAACATGAGCAGGTTGCAGGTCATATAGGACCTTAAGAAGGACTACAAAAATCAAATAAGAGAAGTGGAGGAAAAATTGGGAAGAGAAATGAGAAGGATGCAGGAAAAGTATGAAATGAGGGTCAACAGCCTGACTGAGGAAAACAACACCTTAAAATATAGACTAACTCAAATGGCAAAGGAAGCCCAAAAGAGCAATGAGGAGAAGAATGCCTTAAAAAGTCGAATTTGCTGGGGCGGCTAGATGGCGCAGTGAGTAGGGTGCTGGCCCTGGAGTCAGAAGGACCTGAGTTCGGATCTGGCCTTAGACACCACACACAAACAAAAACCTAGCCGTGTGACCTTGGGTAACTTATTTAGCCCCAAGAGCCCTCCAAAAAGCAAAAAAAAAAGTCGAATTTGCCAGATGGAAAAAGAATCTCAAAAGTTCACTGAGGAGATTCATTCCTTCAGAGTTAGACTGGAGCAAATGGAAGCTAATGACTTTATGAGAAATCTAGATACTGTTAAGCAGACACAAACAAATGAAAGATTAGAAGGCAATGTGAAATATCTCATGGGAAAAACCACTGACCTGGAAAATAGATCCAGGAGAGACAATGTAAAAATTATTGGACTACCTGAAAGCCATGATCAAAGAAAGAACCTAGAAATCACCCTTCAAGAAATTCTCAAGGAAAATTGCCCTGATGATCCAGAGGGCAAAACAGAGGTTGAAAGAATTCACTTATCACCTCCTGAAAAAGATCCCAAAAAGAAAACTCCCAGGAATATTATACCCAGGTTCCAAAATCCCCAGATCAAGGAGAAAATACTACAAGCAGCCAGGAAGAAACAATTTCAATATTGTGGAAACACAATCAGAATTGCACAGGACCTGGCAGCTTCTACACTGAGGAATCGAAGGGCATGGAATACAATATTCCAGAGGGCAAAAGAGCTGGGAATGAACCCAAGGGTCACCTACCCAGCAAAACTGAGTATTTTGTTTCAGGGGAAAATATGGTCATTCAGTGGAATAGAGGACTTTCAATCAATCTAGAGGAAAAAACCAGAGTTGAATAGAAAATTTGACATCCAGACACAAGAAGCAAGAGAGGCCTGAGAAGGTAACCAGGGAAAAGAAATCAAAAGGAACTTATCAAAGTTGAACTATTTACACTCCTATATGGAAAAACAATAACTGTGACTGATGAAATCTTTCTCACTATGAAAATAATGGAAGAAGGGTGTATGGTCATATGAATACATATGTGAATGTGTGTATATATGTTTACAGTTATACATGGATAGAGGGCATAGGTTGAATTTTTTGGGAAGGGAGGATACTTAAGGGGTGAAATTATGAGGTGAGAGAGGAAAGTGGCAAGAGGAGATTGGGAGAGACAGGGTAGGGTAAACTATCTCATGTAGAAGAAGCAAGGGGAAGTGGTTGCAAAAGAGGGGGAGAATAAGGAAGGCTAAAAAGGCAAAACCACATTCAAACTGAATTTGGTTCAAGGAGAGAATGATATACATACTAAATGGGATATCCCAACCTGCAGCAGAATAAGGGGAAGGGGGATGAGAGGAGGAATGATGGATGGGAGGGCATCCTTGGGGGGTGGGGAGGTTGGAAGTACCCACTATAGAAGAGGGACAGGATCAAGTAAAGAATGGACCGGGTGGGGGGGGGTGGGATGAGTGGGAGGGAATTATAAGCAGCCTTGTACAATATATCTACTATGGTAATGTTTTCCGTAGCTAGACATGTACAACATATACTGAATTACTTATCTTCCCAGAGGGAATGGGTTACAAGAGAGGAAGGAAATAGATCTGAAATTCGAGGTCTTAAGATTAAATGTTTCAAATATATATAAATACTATTATTAATACTCTTTTGCTTGTAATTGGGAGATAAGATGTGCAGGCATTGGGACACAAAGATTCACCTTCCTCTAATGGAAAAGTCGAAGAGGGTATGGGAGAAGGTATGGGAGAGAGCAGATTGGAGGAAGCGATATCTTATGGGACTGCTCTTCTGGGAGGTTGGGTAGGGGAAGAATGGGGGGAAAATGATTGTAACTCAAAATCTGGCAGAAATGAATGATGTAAAACAGAAGTTAATAAAGCATTTGTTTTAAAAAAAGAAAAGAAAAAAAAGAAGTTCTGTGTAACTTTTATAGTTGTTTTTTTAATTAACATTTATTTTCTTTCCTTACAGTCCAAAAAAAAGTTTTTAAAAAATATGTAACAAATGTTGATAGTCAAAGCAAATTCCTACATGGGGCCATGTTCAAAAATGTACATCTCATTCTGCACCTTGTGCATCATCTCTGTCAGGAAGTGAGGAGCATGGTTCATCTTTGGTCCTCTGGAATTGTGGTTGGTCATTTCATTAATCAGAGATTTTCTTTGCACCAATTTCTGCCTCTATACAACTTTCATCCATTTCCCCTAGCTCTGTTTAGAAAAACAAAGCTCCCTTCCACATAATAGCCCTTCAAATTCTTAAAAACAATTGTCATGTCCTCCCTATGATTCATCATTTTTTTAGAATAAATATCTTTATTTAACAGATGCTTTTATGCCATAATCTAGAGCCATGTACAATCTATGTAACCCTGAAGCAATTCAGTAAAATGCATATATATACTTATATATGCAAAACATGGGCCAATATATGTGCAAAATATGGACCAATAGGCAATTTTCCCCCAAGTAATGAAACCTTCTGTTAAAGTAGTAAGGGACTGGGATCTGCATAGGGAGGAGAGTCCATACTGATAATGTCCCAGGTCTTTTGCATATTAAAGCATTCCCATGCAAATCATTACCTGATATATTGGACAGATTGACCTATACTTCCCCTTTTCCTTTGGCTCCTTCCATCATGACTTCAGAAAATGATTGAAATCATTCTTGGACTATTCTGAAGGATTTATGATGAAAAATGCTATCCACCTCCAAAGAACTGATAAGAGTCTGAGTGCAGATTGAAGAATAATTTTTTAACTTCATTTTTCTTGTCTTTTTATAACACGGTTAATATGGAAATATGTTTTGCATGATTTCACATGTATAATTGAAATCACATTTCTTGACTTCTTAATGGGTGGGGGAGGGGTGGAAGGGAAAGAGAAAATTTGGAACTCAAAATTTTAAAAGAATGTTAAAAATAAATAATTTTTAAAAGAATGTAATCTCCTTGAGGACAGGGATTTTCTATATTTCTTTTTGCTTGTATTTATATTCCCAACTTAA
This sequence comes from Gymnobelideus leadbeateri, assembly GCA_011680675.1. NCBI lineage: Eukaryota > Metazoa > Chordata > Mammalia > Diprotodontia > Petauridae > Gymnobelideus > Gymnobelideus leadbeateri. Next base: position 62,576 of record WOXC01009880.1, on the reverse strand, counting down.
AGCACAGTGTTAGACATATAGTAAGAGCTTAATAAATGCTTACTGATTGACCAAAAAACCATTCTTGGGATGGCAGGGGTAAAATGGAAAGAGATTAGTTGATTGGATCAAAGATTAATTAAGTCTCTGAATGAACCTGTGTTCAAATTCTGCTCTTGATGCTTACTACCTGTGTTTAACTTCTCAAGCAAAGACTCGGTTTCCTCATCTGTGGCATGAGGATTAATTGGTTTCTGGCATCTCTTCTAGCTCTGTGCCCTATATTTTCTATCAAACATCAAACATAATTCTCACTTCTCCATTTTACCCAGCTCCATATCTTCTTAGGACCTCAAGAAATGTTGAGTAACAAGTTCCAGTTTTCAGTCTCATTTGTCATGTGTTTTTCAGATGTCAACAGCACTTTTGCTATAAATTTAAAGGGGAGAAATGGGATACTGTCATCTCAGAGTAAGAGAGATTTAGAATGCAAACTGCTCCTAATTTTCTGAAATTGTACATTTTGACATTGCTCGGGAAACCTTGTAAAGTGTTCTGGAAGCAACAGCAGCAATATAAAGGCACACTAGAATGGAAAGAGCCTGAGGGGAAGGCAAAGAAGAGAGGACAAATAGAATGTCATCCCAGGGCCAATCATATAGGGATATCATTTAGTCTCAGTGGAGGATCAATCAGCACATCCCCTCCCAAACTTCTGAACTGGGGAGAAACCACACAGCAGGTTAATTTCATATCACGACCTATCTTTTAGCTGCATTTTCTTTAAATAGTCCCCTTAATCTTAATTAAATTACTTTAGAAGCAGTGCAGAAAGTACCACATGTTCCTTTTTTCAAGGAAGGGGTATTAGGTACAGAGACATCGGGTGATTTATCTAATTAAATCAGGAGCAGAGGTGATATGGTTCTATTGACCTGTCGATCAGGTCTTTCTATTTAAAGAAGGCAGTTGATTGTGATAGCTATTCATGTGTGTTCACATGCTTCAAAATACCGATATGAGAACAACATCTCTTTCTGAGCAGTACACTGGGAGATCCTTCTTGATTTGCCGCAACCCAGTTGTCTTTGACACCTCCGGCTATTGGCCGCTCTGCCTGTGGTCTCTACCGAGCAAGATTTTGCCTTCTTAAAGCACAAGCCCTTTCTTAATTGGGGCACACTGGCAGGCAGGTCTGTTTGTTACGCTGCTTTCCCGGAAGTCTACAGCTCTGTGGCAGTGATTGAAGTTATGCTTCAGGGTGTCCTTCAAGCCTTTCTTCATACCCTGCGTAGGGCTGCCTCGCTTCTGCTTGCCACAGAAAGGTGGATGACTACTGACTGCGGAGATCAGTCCAGAAGGATTGCATTATATGAGCAGCACTTCTTAGCAGAAGATGAAGATTTCTAAGAAGTTGAGGCTAGTAAAAGAAATCGTGTAGAGGAATTTGAGATAGGGATAGGAACTGGAATTGTGAGTTCATTGGTATGGGGAATTCCCAAGGGAGAAAACTCCCTCTACATACAGGGTCAGCATATCTCTGCAACTAAAAGTCTTAAAAAGTTGCCTATAAGGGGCAGCTAGGTGGCGCAGTGAATAGAGCGCCGGCCCTGGAATCAGAAGGACCTGAGTTCGGAGCAGGCCTCTGACACTTAAGCCACACAAACAAAAACCTAGCCGTGTAACCTTGGGCAAGTTACTTAACCCCAATTGCTTTAAAAAAAAAAAAAAAGTTGCCTAGAGTCCTAGGAGGTTAAGTGAGTCACTCAAGGTCACACAACCACGACGTGTCAAAGACACTGCATCATGCTCCCTCTCAAAAAGGGGGGGAGGGGGGCATTTTGGCCCCTGTTGGTTTGATGAAGATTGATTTCATTCATAATGAGCATTAGTTTACAATGTTCCAAAAGATATTAGTCCCTTAGACTCAATTCATAATTGCCTAGCTTTGCTGTGGGTTTAAACAAAGGAGGAAAGACAGATTCACTTAGATTAATCAACTAGCAAGAAGAAAAGGAAAAATAAAAACTAACCCCCCAAAAAGGTGATTTTGAGAGTAACTTTCTTCTGTTTTCTCTTCTCCCCCCTTCTCTCTCTCTCTCTCTCTCTCTCTCTCTCTCTCTCTCTCTCTCTCTCTCTCTCTGTCTCTCTCTCTCTCTCTCTCTCTCTCTGTCTCTCTCTCTCTCTCTCTCTCTCTCTCTCTCTCCCCGCCCTGTCTCTTTTTGTCTCTCTCCATCTCTGTGTCTCTGTGTGTCTGTCTGTGTGTGTGTGTGTCTCTCTCTGTCTCTCTCTCAACAAAAATTTTAATTGCCGACTCTGTGAAAGGTACTAAGAAAGGTGCTGGGAATACAAATATATAAATAGTATCTATTAACCAAATTTTACCATTTAATTTCCATTTCCATTCATACTTTTGTTTAATATCTGTCATTAATTGGGGTGGCTAAGTGGCACAGTGAATAGAGCATCGACCCTGGAGTCAGGAGGACCTGAGCTCAAATCTGGCCTCAAACACAACACAAAAACTAGTCGTGTGACCTTGGGCAAGTCACTTAACCCCAATTGCCCTAGAAAAAGCATATATATATACATATATATACATATATATGCATATATAAGTATATATATGTCATTAATTAATTCATTTATATTTCAATGTCTGGTTACTCTAGTTTTTCAGTGATTGTAGATAAAATTTGTGGAGAAGAAAAATAATTGAGAAATAATTCTTCATTATGTTATCCTCATTATGAATGTTTAAAAAGAAAAAAGTAGTAATATACAAGTTTTATGCATGTTACAGGCATGGTTTTTGCTCCTTGATTTTAGTGCATGTAGTACATTATCTCCCTTTTTCTTGTTTCTTAATATAGTTCTCCCATTTAAAATCTCCTGTATGTACATTTATGGAACACTATGAGCTATGTCCATTTTTAATATTAATACTTCTGCTGAGAACATAAGGGATGCCTGGAAGCAGTAATTTAGCTTATTTATAAGCCATTTCTTATGACCTTTTCTCTTTTTAGTGACCTTTTTCATTATGTATTCACTTGAAATTTTGATATTTCAAACATGAACTCTCATACCCTTGTATCAAAATGATAATTAGTCTCTAAAGCCCTATATACAAGAAAGAACTATGCTGTTTAAGGGAACATTGTTTTTCATTAGACTCTGTGTTATGATTAATAAACAATAATAATACTGTTGCTATTTTAATAGGGAAATTAAGTACCCAAATTTAAAACGCATTTTTACCAGATCAGTCACCAGATCATTGTGACCAGATCATCCCCTTTTGTTTAACCCAGTCACACATAAATTAAGCTAGACCAGCACACTAAAAAGAAAAAAAATGATTATTGTCTTGACTTTCCCTTCACTATTAACTAAATGTAAAAAAATAAAAAAGATCCAAAGGGGACCAAAACAATTGGTCACACAATATCTGATAAGTATATGTCTAATGCAACAAGAAGAAACAGTGAGCCAAAAGTCTAAATTATAGACATTATAAAAGGCAATCCCAGTGAATTTGCAGACAAAGCAATATATCAGTAATCCAAAACCTTGGGTTTAAATTGCAGCTCCACTTCTTGTTATCTAAGTAACCACATTTAGATCTCAATTTTTTTATCTGCAAAATTAGAGGGATGGTGCATATTATATAACCTCTATGATACATTCCTAATCTAACTCCCATTAGATTTCTAAATGGGACTTTAGAAATTAAATTTTTTTAAAATTTAGAAATTATCCAGCCCAATCCCATCATTTTATAAATTTCTCACCCAATGTCATATAGCAGTAAGTTGCAGAACTGGAACTGGAACTCGGGTCTTTTGTCACCCAATCTAGTTCTCTTTTCTTTTTATTTTCTTTTTTGAGGCAATCAGGGTTAAGTGAATCACCCAGGGTCACACATCTAGCAAGTGTCTAAGGCTGGATGTGAACTCAGGTCCTCCTCACTCCAGGACCAGTGATCTATCCACTACATTACATAGCTAAGTCTAATTCTTTTTCAATTATACCACATCCCATGATCTAAGTGCTTAAAACCATTAACTCACTGCCAAAAATACCAGTCTCCCAATGTGGAAACTGTATTTATTAAGTTAAGTATTTATTAACAATTTTTACATGGAAGGTATTGTCCTAAGCACTGGAAATACAAAGGTCCTCCTCAAAGAGTATTTTATTTATTATCATTATTAGAGAGGGAGAGATGATCTGCACAGACAAGTCTAATGCAAGTTTGTGTTATGAGGGAAAAGGAGATATCCAAATCAAATGCTTTAGGAACATTTAAAGAGAAAAAAAAAACTTTCATCTTGGGAAACCAGGAAAGGCTTCATGAAAAAGGTGCCAAGTCCTCAAGAAAGAACAGGATCCTGAAAGGCAGAGATGAAAAGGGAATACATTTTGAGCATAGGTGATGGCCTACACAGACGTATAGAAGGCAAATGACACGTGAGTTTTCACTTAGAGCTAGTAGTTGTTTGACTAGGGTGTGGTTGAAGTGAAATAATATAAAATCGGGTTAGAAAAAATAAATTGGAGTCATGCTTTGAGGGACCTTAAATGTCAAAATAACAATCCTTATCTTGTCCTACAGACAATAGGGGGCCACTGAAAGTTTTTGAGAAGGGGAATGACATTGTCAGACCTATGCCTTAGGAAATTGTTCTTATAAACTATATGAGGGGGTGGCTAGGTGGCGCAGTGAGTAGAGTGCCGGCCCTGGAGTCAGAAGGCCCTGAGTTCAGATCTGGCCTCAGACACTTAACACACAAACAAAAACCTAGCCGTGTGACCTTGGGCAAGTTACTTAACCCCAATTGCCCTCCAAAAAAAAAAAGCAAAAAAAAAAAAAAAACTATGAGAGATGGCTTGGAGAAAGGAATAATTGGAGGTGAAATTTCCAGGTTGCTAAAATAATCCAAACGGGAGTTGATGATGGTCGGGACAGGCAGTAGCTGTGTGAGTGGAAAGAAGAGAGAAGGTATAAGAGAGAGGGAGGTGGTAGAACCAATAGTCTAGTTGGCACAGTGGATAGAGTTCTGGGCCTGCACTTAGGAAGACTCATCTTCCTGAATTCAAATCTAACCTCAGATATTCACTAGCTTGTGTGACCCTGGGTAAGTCACTTAACCCTGCTTACCTCAGTTTCCTCATCTGTAAAATGACCCCAAAAGGGTTATGAAGAGTCAGGCACAACTGAAAAATGATTAAGTGACCACAACAGAATCAATAGAAATTATCAAATGATTGTATGTTGAGAATAGGAGAGAGGGAATGATCAAAATAACTCAGATGTTTTGAACTTGAGTGAGTGAATACAAAATGGTACCTCTCAACAGAAACAGAGAAGTTGGGAGGAGAGGAAAGTTTATGCAAGAAGATCAATTCCGTTTTAGACACGTTGAGTTTGAGAAGCAAATGGAAATATGTAAAAGATAACTGGACATACAGGGCTGCTTCTAGAGAGGTGATTTGTAATAGATCAATATGTGAGCTGCCTGAATGAAGGTGAAAATTGCACCCCTGGGAGAAGATGAAAACACCAAGGGATGAAGTATATAGGGAGAAGAAAGCAGAGCCCTGAGTGACTCCCACAGGTGGCAGGAAATGGGGAAAGGACGAATCAGCTGTTGAGACAGTAAAGGTGAAGTCAGAGGGGTAAGAGAAGAACCAGGGGAGCACAAGACCATGAAAACCAGGAGGAAGTGATGGCCAACAAAGTCATGCTTCAGAGGAGTCGAGGAGAATGGCTGCTGAGAAAAGTTTGTCATGTTTCATAAACTGGAAGCTCATTTATACTGTGTTACTTGTCTAACTCATCGAATCGTCAGGCAATGATGAAAAATGGGCAATAACCTTTGAAAGTCAAACTATTTTCCTCTTTCTTCCCTGTAGACTCCTATAGAATCTCTTGATTTCTATTAATCTAATCGGCTAACAATTGATGTTTCTATCAGCTCGTTATGCTGAGGAATGTGTACAGTCCTTTACGGCCAATAGCCTTATAAAGACTTATAAAGGAGCAGAAAGAACACCAATTAGCCTCCTCCCCCTGTTGGAGACATATGAACAAAAAATAAATGAAGAATGAACATTATTTGTTATTCTAGTCAAATGAGGGGTATACTCAGGGGTGGGTCCAGTCATAAACTTTAGAAAAGGGGAATGAATATTTAAATGTTTTAATCTATTCTAAACATTACTGGATGCTTTGGTATTTTTGTTTACTGTGATATGAAGAATTTTTCACCGTATCCTGAGGAAAAATCTGGGAAGAAATATAATAGGATGTTTTTTTCAATAATGAACAAAGTAAAAAAGGGGGGTTATTTAGGGAAGCAATTCTATGCTAATAATGTATATTTTAAACTTAGTGTTTGTTTTTCTTTTATAAAATTAAACATAATTATCTTTGCTGCCTACCTGTCCCACAGGGAGGTTATAAGGATTAATGAGATGATGTCTCAGAAAAGCTTGGAGGCCCTTAGACATGTTATCATCAGAGCTTTTAAATAAAGAAGTTGCTTATTTGAATCCATATTTATTTCCCGATACCAGACTAGCAATGCTGATATTGCCACTAGAAATTGGGGGGTGGGGCAGGACTTGGGGAGGGAGTACAAAAAGAAACAGGAGCGATAGAGAGGGGAGAGAAAAAATGCAGTGAGAATAAAAAGCAATTTCACTTATTTACAATAAAGAAAATCAGCCTTTCCTCTTTTCTTCTAAGAGAATCTTTCAACCATATATCAATATATCTGGGTTTTTTTTTAAAAAAAGCATTTTAACCTCAGCAGCAGGAATTATATATTTTAATCAGCTTCTTAAAATTCAGTGATTTTCTTTGGAAATACTTTATCTTGTCCATTGTTCATTACATAATTTTAACAGAAAATGTACATTTTATTGATATACTGATGCCTTATAAAAAGGAAGGGCAAGGCACGTGCCTTATTGAAATGGCTAGGATATTTTCCTCAGTTTTAGAATGCCTACCTATCTAGCTATAAAAGACAAAAGTCTGGGCAGAAAGCAAACCTTTTGAGCCATCAAGGAGACTAGAATCAATATCTAAAAATACTATACATGCTTATTCCCAAGATAACAGTGTATGCGATTAGAATATACACATGTAAAGAATGCTACATTTCATAATACATGCTGCTGCAGCTCATTTTTCATTATAAACAACTTTAGTCTCCTTGGGTTGGGTGAGGAGGGGGCACAGAAATGAGTCCAATGTATTCTAACTCTGTGTGGGTGTCCTCCTGGCTTGGTTACCAAAGAAACCATTATGTTATATACTATTCAAAACTGACTTGACTAGTGCAACAAATACTTATCCCCCTTCAAACCTGACTGCACTGCAGATTTATAGCAACCAATTAATGGCCAGAGAAAAAGAACTATTTCTGGGAATTCCATGGTCCCTATCATAGTTTTCAGTGCCTGTTTCTCTATTCCAAGCCAGCCAACCTGTGAGCAAGATGCCAGTATTTCCAAAATGAGCCCAGGATGCTATCTCCATGCACCACTGCACTGCTAACGTGACGTGTTCTCTGCACAAGTGAAAGGAGTTTGCAGACATCGTGGAAAGCTGCCAAGATACTCTGACACTGAAGCTGAGATCCTTCTCTATCCCTGCAGGTACTAAGGTGGTCTGAATCTTTAAATCTTTACTGCTGCCCTAGCACTGAACTATGTCAGAGGGTTGGTACTAAGTCACAGGGTGACTTTGGTAGGTACCAGCTCCTGATCTCTGGGGCAAAAGGTAACAGCAATCACAAATAACCCCTTTTGCATGACCAGCAGGAAGAAGAATATCAGGTCCAAAGAAAATTCAGAAATCATCACATACCTGACTAAAAGTTTTTTCTCCTACAGCTGCATCAGATGATTGTCTCACTTTTGTATGAAGGCTTCAAAGGACCTGAAACCTCCCAGTTGCTAAGGCAGTCCTCACCATTTAGGTCTGGCTCTCCTAGGAAGTTTTTTCCTTAAATTAATCAATAACCAATAAACATTTATTAAGCATCTACTATGAGCCAGGCACCATGCCAAGTGCTATGTCCGACTGCCTTTCTGACACCAGTTGCTCCTGGTTTTGACCCTCTAAGACCAAGGAAAACATTTCTAATTCCTCTTGCCCAGAACAACCTTTTAAATCCTTAAAGATCTCTCATCTTCCCACTCCCAGGTCTTCTCTTTTGCACACTAAACTATCCTAGCTCCTTAAATGAATCAGGTATAGTCTTGGCAGCTAGTTGGTGCAATAAATAGAGCACCAGGCCTGGAGTCAGAAATACCTGAATTCAAGTCTAGCCTCAGACTAGCTTTGTGACCTTGGGCAAGTCACTTAACCCTATATGCCTCAGTTTCCTCATCTGTAAAATAAGCTGGGGAAGGAAATGGCAGACCATTCCAGTATCTTTGTCAAGAAAACATTAAATGAGAGTCACAAAATGTCAGACATGACTGAAAAAAAAACTGAACAATAATATAGTATAGTCTTATGAATATTAATACTTTTGATCGTGATCCTCTAGACTGTTTCTAGCTTGTCCTCCCTGAAATTTGGCACTCTTTGGTCTGACTAAGGCAAAGTATAGAAAGGACTGGGGATTTCATGGGTATAATGGAGTCCTGATTAGGAAACCTCTATACCATTGTTGACTATCATCTGATTTATAACTCCAGTGCTCTAGATGCCATTCTTAATCTCACTTTTTTATCTGCTTTCTTGAACTCACACTGAGGTTACCATTCACCAAATCTATTTTTTCCCAGTGAACTCCTTCAATGCAAAGCACTTCTTCCTTATCTTGCATTTCTAGAACTTTTTTTTTTAAAAACAGGACTTCCACAAAGATAGTGTGAGAAATTGTCATCTATTCTTCTGAATTAGAGATATTCTAAGTCTATAGAATCCTCCTAATCTATCACTCTACTAATCCGGTTAAAAAAGAAGAAATGAGATTAGGCTGGAACAACTATTCTTGATGAATACATGCTAGTTATTAATGATCACTACCTCCCTTTGGTACACTGAAGTGTATCCCATCATGCTCCCTAACTCTGGTTCCTGGATTTCTTCACCTAAGAATACCTTCTTAAAATAAAAAAACTAGTCTTACTATCCCATCCCTTTTCATTATTCTCTTTCTTTGGAGTAAGGCATACTCTGCCAAAGCCATATTCATATCATGAATTCTATCCCAGTAAATCTCAGTGATACCAAGATAAAATATCCTTCCTTCAGGTAGGATTTCTGGTTATCCTCATTTAATATCCACACTTGGTGCATTTGTATATAGGTATCTCAGGCCATCAGTTTTGTTGATAGATTCTTTCTTAGATTTTTTTTAGTCTTCTCTAGTATCAGGTGTCTTTATTGTTTTTATTCCTATTATGTAGCAGCTATTCACTCTATAACACCCAAAGCCAGGGAGCTAGGCAGCACAGTAAATAGAGTACTGGATTTGGAGTCAGGAAGGCCTCAGTTTGACTCTGGCCTCAGACACTTACTAACTATGTGACCCCGACAAAGCATCCTAACCTCTCCCAGCTTCAGTTATAAAACGTCAATAATAATAGCACCTACCTCAGAAGGCTGTCAATGAAATAAGATATGTAAAAAACTTTGCCAACAGTAAAGTGCTATGTAAATTCTAGTTGTTATTGTCATCATTGCACTATTTAATTTAGTAGATATACACAGCAAATTTTCTACTTTCTTGATCAGACTTGCAGGATTCTATGCAAAAACATTTTTGCCAAACCGGTAGTCATTCCTGTATTTTAAGCCACAGTGCAGAAATGTCAATCCTGGTTTCAGGAATCATTTTTTCAACTAACCATTGCCTTCCGAAAGTCCCTGGATTCAGTGGGCAGCAGTAATGAAAATGCCACTTGTGCCTCTAAGGTCTTCATTATCCTCCTTGTACTTTAATAATCCTTAGCAAGGTGTCCTTGGTTCCTTCCATCATAATTCTTCACCTCTATAGGAATCATCAGAAAAAGGAAGTGGTCATCAGTCTCTCAATCTCTCCCTCTCCCTCTCCCTCTTCCTCTCTCTCTCTCTCTCTCTCTCTCTCTCTCTCTCTCTCTCTCTCTCTCTCTCTCTCTTTCTCTCTCTCTCTCTGTCACTTTCTGTCTCTCTCTGTGTCTCTCTCTCTGTCCCTGTCTCTCTCTCTCTTTCATTTTTCACTAAAGTCCTTTCATTTTTCCAGGAATATTCCATTCTCTCTAAGATATTCCTCTAGCTCCTTTGACTTCTCTTCTAGAAGGAAGAAAAATATGAAATTTATGAGCAGTTAGATAGTAGATAGTAGATGATAGATAGTAGACAGTGTTAGTTGGCCATGGTAGAAACACAAATATCACGAGTTCTATACAGGTCATTGTAAAATTTCACTTTCGCTTTGTACTTTCTGAAAGTGATGTCAGTTTTTACAATTCTTATCAGTAGCTCATATGGCTAACTGTCCTTGGTAAATGCAGTGGCAATCACATTGGCATACCCAGGATGAATGCTAGCACAGGTTCTTAGATCTGCTGTACTAGGAAAGATAGCTGTTCCAGGGGTCAACAATCTTTTACATTACATTCATTAGTTCAGGGGGAAAGTCAGCACCCAGAACTTCAGAGAAAATCCAAACAAAGAAAAGAGAGAAAATAGAAACAGAAATAAAGACCAACAGACAGGGTTTCTAACAGTCTGAGAAATTAGCACAGATCAACTAACAGATCCAACTATCTGACCAAATACATACATAGTTACCAGAGAGAGGAGTACCAAGCAAACCTCCCATAAGCAAGTTTCCCTTAATGGGCTGCACTTGAGGCCTATTAATGGGTAGGGAAGATGTTATATGCCATTAACATTACAGTGAACTACTACAAAAAGAGCAGCTTCAGTAGTAGCCACCAAAGAGGACCATATTGTATGCCCTGTTCCAATCCAGGACACAAAATCCCCTACAACTGAATGGCTGAAGATACTACTAAAGTCACAATTTTCTCCTTTACTTCTCTCTATCCTAATTTTCTCTTCATGTGCACTGCTCAGAGACTAAGTCAAGAGCAGAGAAATTAGGTTCTAATGCAAGCTCCCAAGTCCTGTGTGCTTTGGTTTATTATAGCAAAAGGACTAGGCATAATGACTTGAAGGTTTTTAGTCTCTTGGTCTTGGTTGACCTATAGTTCCAATTTCCCCTGTCCATGAAGTGAAGTGGTACAACGGAATTTTGCTATCACATAAATGTTCAGCTAGGAAAAGGTCATCCATTGTCAATCAGAGAAACATTCCCTGGTAAGCTGTCATGAAAGTATCATTACTTGAGTCCTCAGTTTGACTAATTCAATAACTACCCTTCCAAACATCTAATGCAATTTTATGTTAATAAAATATAAAACCTATATTTCATCTATCTTAAATATCTTTTCTCCCATTTGTTACATAGTAGTGGGATCTTGGCATAATATCAAGGATCCCATAGATACTGTGACTGATTTAGAGTCTTTATAAGTATTTGGCAAATGTCTTTCTTGTCAAAGTGGGAGGAAAATTAAAGGTAAAGCAGGAAAATATAAAGATAGCACAAATCCAGTATTAGGGAGAATTTTGTAACGGTAAAATCAATAAGAGGCTGGGCAGGTGGGGGTTATAGTGGAGCTCTTAGGAGACTATCTCATCTGAATTTTCTGAAAATAACATAACTCAGATTCACAAAAGAAGTGGGAATTCAGGCAAATACTAGGCAAGTTTCTTAGCCTATAACTTTTTTACAGTTCACCCCAATATTCTTTAGGTTATATAGTGCCTTTCTTAACTTATAAACAAGGCTGACTCTTCCACTGTCTCTGGAAAGGAATGATAGGAGATAGGAAGTGTTTGAAATTAACAGCAGGAAAACATGGGCATCCATGTTTACTCAGAAAGGATATGCAGAGGGCAAGGTCAGGAAAGTTCTCTTAGTACTTATAATGAAGCATAAAGAGCATTTATCGGAGTAAGAAGATCTGTATTTGGACCCTGATTCCGTTACTCATTATGTAGATGACTTGGCAAGTCATATAACTTCAGGGTCTCAGTTTCCTCATCTGTAAAGCAAATAGATCTAAATGAAGAGACAGCCTTCCAGGTCTAAAAATTCTATATTTCTAATCAAGAGTACATATTTGTATGACTCATGTGCAATCCAACAAACAGAGTGTCCCAATTGCACAGTACCAAAGTGGGCCATGGCCTTATCAATGGCCACTTTCTCACAGAAGTTGTACTGCTTCCTTAGGAATCACTGAAGCATCTTTTCTTTATTCTAGCTCGAGAACAAGAAAGAATCATGGCTGCAAGCAAAGACTGGATGCCTCTGAGTTTTATCCAAGTACTTGGAGAATAGCTGATGCCCTCCCACACTTGAAAGGTGTCAGGTTAACAGGCAGAGCTCTCACAACTTCATTAAGCAGACACATGCCACAAAGGGGTGATTCAAGCCCATTATTTTATTAATTATCCCATCCTGCTGTGAGGTACAGAAGCCACAGGCTTTATTTCATAGCTAGAGGATTCAGAACTAAAATATGGCAAAAATCAAAAAGCTGCTGCATGTCCCTATAAAAGCATGAAGGGAAACAAAGCTAAAACTAATTTCTTAGCCTCAGTTCCCAACTAGCATCCTGGTTTTTCATTCATGCATGCATGCATTCATCCATCCATTCATTCAACAAATGCTTATTAAGCACCTACAGTGTGCAAATCAGTGGATCTGGTATCATTTTGCAAACTGAGAACCTGTGATGATTGCTTCTAATGTCATTTGTGCAGTCCTTTACACACATCACAAAAATTGTCAGTTGTGGACTCTAGGATTATATATGCTCAGAGTTTGGAGAGAATTCAGAGGTCACTCATTTCAACCTATATTTATATGGGTGTATGCCCCTACCAGTAACATTTTGAATAAATAGTCAGTCACCTTTCTTTTTCTTTTTCTTTTCTTTTCTTTTCTTCTCTTTTCTTTTTCTCTTCCTTTATTCTTTTCTTTTCACTTTTCTTTTCACTTTTCTCTTTTCTTTCTTTCTCTCTCTCTTTCTTTCTTTCTTTCTTCTAATTCTCTTTATCTCACTTAGGTTAAAAGTGTAGTGGCCACTCACAGGCCCAATCCTACTGCTAATCAGTAGAAAAGGTTTGACCTTTTCTGTTCCTGACCTGAGTTGGTTTGCACTGACTTAGGCAATCTGCCCACTCTTCCTCTCCCCCATCTCCCATTGGACTCATCATGTTGGTGCCAGACTGAGTGTAAACACTTGAACACCTTTAGCCCTATGCCAGTTTAAAACTCCTAAACTCAAGAGATCCACCAACCTCAGTCTCCCCAATAGCAAGGATTATAGGTGTGTTCCACCATGTCTGACTGGCCACCCTCTTCAAAGACTTGTAAGCGAAGGAGCCCACTACTTTACTACCTTGGCAACCCATTCCCTATTTGGGTTGCTCTAATTGATAGAAATTTATGTTCTCCTTATGTAACTAAGCTCCTCCTAATTGATCAGTATCAGATCCAGAATTTCAGTTTCTCTCCCCTAGTAGTTACTTCCACCTTTTGAAATGTTCCTTGTAATAGCAAGTCTTAGGCTTCATTATCTTTAATTCAGTGCTTGTGAGAAATGCCAGGCTGACAGAGACTCAGTCTAAGGATTGAAAACATATGTCAAGAAGAGGTATGGCAGAAGTAACTGAACAGAAGAATCCACTCAAGTCCCTTCATATAATTCACTCTTTGAGATTCCGTGTCTCTTTGGAGAAATGCCCTCTAGATATGAAGGGACAAGGCCTTTCTCCTCTTCATCCTCAGACCTCTATTGAAAATGATCAGAAGAGAACCAATTAGTGCCAGACACAAGAAAGAGGAAAAAGTACACCTCTTATAAAATGTTCCAGTTGACAAGAGTAGTGGAGACATTATAGTATAAAAAGAACACTGAATTGGATTCAGAAGACCTGAATTTGAGTCTTGGTTCCACACTATCTAGTTGTGTGGATCTGAGAATGTCATTTAACTTTAGTTACTTCTGTAGTACCTGTAAGATGAAAATTTCACAGATGGTAGTTTGCCATCTATAAAATGTTTTAAAATGATAAATGCTCTAGTGACTGTGAGAATGAAATATATATGAAAGTTCTGTGTCAAGTATTATGCAAATTTAAGATATCATTAATACTATGAAAAATAAGCTAAAAATAACAGAGGGTAACCTATTCTGAGGGGAAGGAGAAAAGGAAAAATAGGATGAGAGAAAAGGGGAGAGATTTTTAAAAGGAGGTAGGAGAGAGAGAAGAGAAAGAAAGAACAAAAATGTAAATATAGGGGTACTCTATTAGTCTGAATGTGTATTAATCTCTGCACAAGTATAGATAAAATAGAGATAGGTTATATAGGATTATCATATATGTTATATGAAATATATTTATGAATATATTATATGAATATATGGGATACATATATAATAAAGCAGATAGATGAATAGAAAGATACATATATACATATATATTTATACACATATAAATATCTATGCCAAATATATCCATCTATATTTAAATATACTTATTTATTCTAAATATATATCTATATATGTGAATATCTACATATAGAGAGAGCTCTTACTATTCAGTTTTTAGAATAAGATATAGATAGATATGAAAATAGATATATCTTACTATTCAACCATCTTCCTTATTTTATCCTGCTTAGAGTTGATAAATGGGTAACTTTCACTTGTACATTATTAGAACTAGAAGGGACCTTAGAATTCATCTAGTCCAATCCCTATACTTTATATATCAACTATAAGTAGTTAGTAAGTGCCTACTATATACCAGGCACTGTGCCAGGTAATGAAGATACAAAAAAGAAAATAAATTACTCCTGTTCTAAAGAATCTTACAATCTATTGGAGAAAACTAAGGTCTCCTTTGCCACACATAGGATACCCAATGTAGTCAATGTGGCAGAAAGCAAATATAGTCTTTGATCAAACTCCTATCCAGCACAGACTTTATTTACAAAACAGGCAAAACAATAGATTAAATAATATTTAATTGCATCATATCAACAAAATTTATATTTGAATGCCTATGGCTTACAGTAGGCACTTAATGTTTGTTGAATTTACTAACCAGAAAATTTATGCAACAAAATCCTTCTTGAGGCCTCATAAATCAATGGGCAACAACTCTTCACAAAAAAGGGAACAAATGTCTGGTAAGAGGTAGGGAAGGGAGAGGTATAAAGAACTCATGCTCTAAAGACATTGGAGGGAAGGCTACCTTGATCTGCTTTTCGAAGCAGCTCTTGATCTTCTTGGCTGCCACTGGACAAGACTCCATCTTTGTCATTTGTTAGCCAAATTCAATCCCTCCTTCATCTACTGGTGACTTTTGTTCCATTTCTTAGCTACCAGATACTTTAGGTCTGTTTCTGCTATTTCAACAGTTGCTTTATGTCAAAGTCACTTCTCAGTCTCAATCACCAACACTTTGCCTCTATATAAGGTATTACATGCAAAAGTCAGACCATGCATTCACCAACTTGAATGATGCAGCTAGCCTTGAGCTTCTTTCTTTTTAATACAAATTTTATTTTATTTTCAGTTTCAAATTCTACCCTTCCTTCCACCCTTTCCTCCACTCAATGAGAAGTCAAAGAGAAAAAAAATCATTACAAATATCCTGCATTAGTCATGTCAAAAAACAAGAACAAGAACATGAACAAGAAGAAAATGTGCTTCACTCTGTCAAGTCCATCAACTCACTCTTTCTCTTTCTCTCTCTCTCTCTTCCTCCATACCCCCTCCCTTCCTCCTTCTTTCTCTGAGTCCTTTGGAATTGTGATTTGTCATTTTGTTGATATGAGTTATTAAGTCTTTCAAAGTTGATAATCTTTATAATGTTATTATAGAAATTGTTCTCCTGGTTCTGCTCACTACATTTTGCATCAGTTCATATAAATCTTCCCAGATTTCTCTGAAACTATCTCCTTTATTATCAAAATAATATTCCATTACATTCATATACCACAACTTGTTCAGTCATACCCCAATTGATAAGCATCTTCTCAGTTTTCAAGTCTTTACTTATAACAAAAAACTCCTATAAATATTTGTGTGCATATGAATCCTTTAACTTTTTCTTTGATCTTTTTAAAATACAGACCCAATATCTATAACTCTGGGACAAAAGTTATGTATAGGTAGTTTAATAGCTTCTGGGACACAGTTCCAATTTGCTTTACAGAACAGTTGGACCAGTTCACAACTCTACCAACAATAAATTAAGGTATCACTTTTCCTACAATTCATTAAAATTTGTCATTGCTTTTTGTCAACTTTGCTAATCTAATGGGTATAAAGTGGTACCTCAGAGTTGCTTCAATTTACATTTCTGTAATTTAGAGCATTCTATGATTTAGAGCATTTTTTTTCAAGTAACTATTGATAGTTTGGTTTTCTTCCTCTGCAAAATTGTTTATTTATATCATTTGGCCATTATCAATCGATGAAATGGCTGCTGTTCTTATAAATTTTAGTTCCCTGTATTTTAGAAATGAGAAAAGAGCCAAGATGGAAGAGTAGAGGCAGCAATATAGACAAACTCTCCCAACATTCCCTTTCAAGCAACTTTAAAATAATGCATCAAATCAAATTCTGGAGTGGCATAGCCAACAAAAAGTCAGGGTAAGAAAATTTTCCAGCCCAAGAGAACTTAGGAAGTCAGAAGGAAAGATCTATGACATTAGAGTAGGGATTGGACCAGAGCACATGTGGCAGCAATACCAACGGTAGATGGCAGTAGCAGAAGCAGCAGCAGCAACAACTTCAGGAGGTCCCAATCTAGAGACGGCAAGGGGATCAGGCACCTGATCAGAAAGAAATTATAGGATATCTCTCTGCTGGCAGTGGATTCAGAACAAGGCATTGTTTGGCAACTTCACTTACCCATACATAGTTCCAGGTCACAGTTCCAGGGCAAAGACAAGCACTAGCACTTGCAGCTGCAAGGGAGCAGGGCCTTTCCTGGGTAAAGACCAGAGCACAGAACAGGAGAGCAGTGACCACACCTCTCCTTTGAGCATATCACTTATGAAGTACTAAAATCTTATAGATCCCAAGAACTAGCCATAAAAACAGTAAGGCAAAAAAAGGATAAAGCCTGAGACAGTACTCCAATATTAATATAAAGTTCAAAGTCAAGAAATAGGCTAGAAAAATGAGTAAATAATAAAATAATAAAAATTGGCAATAGTAGATAAGAGGGCTGGGTCTGGAGACAGGAAGACTCATCTTTCAAAGTTCAAATCTGACTTCAACACTTACTAGTTGGGTGACACTGGGTAAGTCACTAACCCTATTTGCCTCAGTTTCCTTATCTGTAAAATGAGCTAGAGAAGGAAATTGAAAACCACTCTAGTATCTTTACCAAGAAAATATGAAATGGGGTCATAAAGAGTCAAAAACAACTGAAATGACTGAACAACAATATGGTGACAGGGAAGTGCAAGACACAAACTCAAAAGAAGATAACAATGTAAAAATAGCTACAAGCAAAGCCTCAAAGAGAAATTCGAATTAGATACAAACCCAATAAGAATTCTTAGAAATCCTAAAGAAAGAGAAGAAAATCTTAAACTGAATAAGGGTGGTAGAGGAAAAATTGGGAAACAGAATGGGAATGATGCAGAAAAATTATAGAAAAAAGAGAATTAACAGCTTAGCCAGAAGAGGCATAAAAACATGCTGAAGAAAATAACACCTTAAAAATCAGAATTGGCAAAAGGGTAAAAGAGGCAAAAAAATAATTTAAGTAAACTGCTTAAAAATCAGAATTAGTCAAATGGGAAAAGAGGTATAAATGCTCACTGAAGAAAATAATTCCTTAGAAATTAGAACTGGGAGACGTCCAGTGCTAAGATGGTGGACTGAAGCAAGAACTCACTTGATCTCTCCCAAATTCCCCTCCAAACAAACTTTAATAATATCTCAGTATGAACATTGGAGTGGTGAAGCAGCTTACCTGCACAAGATGGCTTGAAGGGTCAGCAGAAAAAGTCTGTTTAATTGAAGAGGGAGGAGATTGTGGTTCCACAAGCAAGCCAGCAGCACTTCACACTCAAGGTGGCCATCAGTGAGGTCCCACCAGCAAGGCCCCAAGCCCTGAGGAAAGCCAGCAGCCAATGAAGGCCAGCAGAAAGGCCTTAACCCTGAGCAAATCATCAGTGAGGCCCCACCCCTGGGACAAGCCAGCATCAATGCCCTTCCCCCAGTACAAGCCAGCAGGGAAGCCCTCCCTCTAGTGTAAGCCAGCATCTAAGCCCCAAGGATCAATGCAAGCCAGTTGCAAGACCCCAAGTCATAGCACAAAAATCTTGGGATATTGCCTATTCTATTCTAGGAGTAGAGCCCAACTTTTATATGAAGCAAAAAATCACAAAATAGGCAGAAAAAAATGAGCAAAAATAAAAACAAAAAATAATTTGACCATAGAAAGTTAATATGGTGAGAGGAAGCATCAAGGCACAAATTTAGACGTGGACAACAATGTCAAAATGGCTACATGTGAAGTCTCAAAGAAAAATGTGAATTGGCTTCAAGTCCAAAAAAGAATTCCTGGAAGAGTTCAAAAAAGAATTTTAAAAAGCAAGTAAGAACAGATGGGGCGGGGGGAGGGTGGCCAAGATGGCAGAGTAAAAGCAGGAATTTGCTTGAACTCATCCCTGAATCACCTCCAATACTTGTAAAAAATGACTCTAAAGAAATTTTAGAGCTACAGAATCCACAATATGACAGAGTAAAACATCTCTAGCTGAAGACAGCCTAGCAGGTCAACAAAAAGGGTCTATTGCACCAGGTTGGGAGCAGAGCACAGTCCTGTGAGGAGAGCATACTGGCACATATTGGACCAGAGCAGACCCACTGGCAGCTGTGGAAGTTTCCAGACAAACACCACAAACCCACATACACCAAAGACAAAGTAAAAGGGCAGTAGGGAAACTCTGTTGGACCTGGGTGAGAGAAGAACATGGTCTGGCCTCAATCCCCAGGGTGGTAGAGGTGAAACACTGTGGCAGTAGCAGCAGCAGCAGTGGCAACTGCTTCTAGAGCTCCGGGCCCACAGAGGGTGGGGGGATCAAATAGCTTATCAGAGGGTAATTGCAGGAATCTTTTTTGCTGCCTATGAGCCAAAATTCTCTTCCTTTGCCCTGTTTGGATCTAGGTCACAATCTTGGGTGGTGGTCTTGGGGTGAGGAGGAGTGCTGGCATGGCAGAGCTTATAGTGGCTGTGGAGAGGGAGTCCTCCTTACAGTTCTGAAGCAGGTGCCTAGAAGTCGCTGTGACAACAGCTGTGCAAAACTCTAGAGAGTTGAGACACAGAACTCTCCACACTGGAAGCAGAATTCTACCAAGGCAAAGAGCTTAAAAGTCAAGTAATTGCTTGGTAAGATGACAAACAGAGGGGGAAAAAATCAGACTATAGAATGATTTTGGGGGGACAAAGAGGATCAAAACATAGAAGCAGAAGAAGACAACAAAGTCAAAGCTCCTGCATCAAAAGACTCCAAGAAAAAATATGAATTGGTCACAAGGCCATGAAGGAACTCAAAAGGGATTTTGAAAATCAAGTAAGAGAAGTAGAGGAAGAACTGGGAAGAGAAATGAGAGTGATGGAAGAAAATCATGAAAAGCAAGTCAACAGTTTGCTAAAGGAGACCTAAAAAGGTACTGAAGAAAATAACACCTTAAAAAATAGACTACCTCAAATGGCAAAAGAGGTCCAAAAAGCCATTGAGAAGAAGAATGCCTTAAAAAGCAGTATTGGCCGGGTGGAAAAGGAGGTCCAAAAGCTCACTGAAGAAAATAATTCTTTCAAAATTAGAATGGAGAAAATATAAGCTAATGACTTTATGAGAAATCAAGATACTGTAAAACAGATCCAAAAGAATGAAACAATAGAAGACAATGTGAAATATCTCATCAGAAAAGCAACTGACCTGGAGGGAAGAAATAATCTAAGAATTATTGGACTACCTGAAAGCCATGATCAAAAATGAGCTTAGACATCATCTTTCAAGCAATTATCAAGGAAAATTGTCCTGATATTCTTGAACTAGAGGATAAATTAGAAATTGAAGGAATTCACTGATTGCCTCTTGAAAAATATCCCCCAAAGTAAAGAATATTATAGCCAAATTCCAGCATTCCCAGGTTAAGGAGAAAATATTACAAGCAGTCAGGAAGAAATAATTTGAATATGGTGGAAACACAATCAGGATAACTCAAGATCTATCAGCTTCTACATTAAGGAATCAATGGGCTTGGAATATGATATTCTGGAGGTCAAAGGAGCTAGGATTAAAATCAAGAATCACCTGCCCAGCAAAACTGAGTATAATCCTTCAGGAGGGAAAATGGACATTCAATGAAATAGAGGACTTTAAAGCATTCCTGATGAAAAGACCAGAGTTCAACAGAAAATTTGACTTTCCAATATAAGAATCAAGAGACACACGAAAAGGTAAACAGGAAAGAGAAATCACAAGGAACTTATCAAAGTTGAACTGTTTATATTCCTACATGGAAAGATAATATTTGTAAGTCATGAGACTTTTCTCAGTATTAGGATAGTTGAAGGGAATATATATACATATATGTGTGTGTGCATATATATGTATATATATACACACACACATATGTACATGTATATATGTGTGCTTGTATATATACATATATACATATACATATATGTTTATGTGTGTATGTATAAATGTGTATCTCTGTGTGTATATATGTATATATGTGTGTATATGTATACATAGACAAAGGGCACAGGGAAAGTTGAATATGAAGGAATTATACCTAAAAAATAAAATTAAGAGGTGAGAAAGGAATATTTTGGAAAAAAAGAAAGGGGGGGGGGGGCAGAGCCAAGATGGCGGAGTAGAAACAGCTCTTCCAAGCCTCTGCCCCCAGATTCCCCACAAACTATGTAAAAAAGGACTGTGAACAACTTCTGGAGCCCCAGCACCCACAGAACGACACAGAGAAGCTAACCTCCCGCTGAGGACAGCCCAGCAGCCCTGCAGGAAGGACCAGCGCAGTGGTCTGGGAGCCGGCGGCGGGCAGAGCGCAGAGCACAGGAGCCGAGCCGAGCCCAGGTCGGCGTGAGCTGAGGTTTTAGCTCCAGGGCGGCAGGGCCAGCAGCCTGCTGGAGGAACCCCAGAACACCAGGAGCTGTGGCGATTCCAGAATTATCAACATAGACATGCCTAGGACAAAGTAAGAGGTTAGTGTCCTATGGACTTTGGGGCCTGTATTTGGGGAATGCGTCAGCTCCCTCCCCTGGGGGCTAGAAGCTGCTGAGGAGACACGCCACTGTGTAGTTTTCAGAGGCATTTCCGGCTCCCCGCCTACAAATCGTGGGGAGATCCAGCGATCAGTCTTGGGGGGTAATCGCTCTTGCTTTAACCTCCCTGGATCTGGATTGTGATCTAGGGTGGAAGTTGTGGGTGGGTTTACAGCTTGCCAGAAACGGAAGTTGCCCCCCCACACGTTCGGGACGAAAATTCCTCTATCTGGCCTTAAAGCCGTAGTGTGGCAACAAGCCCAAAAGTCAAGCAATTAAGTGGCAACATGCCAAGGCAAAGGAAACAGAAAAATGCAACCCTAGACCCCTATTTTGGAGGCATAGAGCAGGAAAAGGACTGCGGGGTCAGAAGTCCTGCTCCAAAAGCCCCAGGGGAAAACATGAACGGGTTGCAGGCCATAGAGGACCTTAAGAAGGACTTTAAAAATCAAATAAGAGAAGTGGAGGAAAAATTAGAAAGAGAAATGAGAAGGATGCAGGAAAAGTATGAAATGAGGGTCAACAGCCTGACTGAGGAAAACAACACCTTAAACAATAGACTAGCTCAAATGGCAAAGGAGGCCCAAAAGGGCAATGAGGAGAAGAATACCTTAAAAATTCGAATTTGCCAGATGGAAAAAGAATCTCAAAAGTTCACTGAGGAGATTCATTCCTTCAGAGTTAGACTGGAGCAAATGGAAGCTAGTGACTTTATGAGAAATCAAGATGCTGTTAAGCAGATCCAAACAAATGAAAGATTAGAAGGCAATGGGAAATATCTCATGGGAAAAACCACTGACCTGGAGAATAGATCCAGGAGAGACAATTTAAAAATTATTGGACTACCCAGAAGCCATGATCAAAGAAAGAACCTAGAAATCACCCTTCAAGAAATTCTCAAGGAAAATTGCTCAGATGTTTTAGATCCAGAGGGCAAAATAGAGGTTGAAAAAATCCACCCATCACCTCCTGAAAAAGATCCCAAAAAGAAAACTCCCAGGAATATTATAGCCAGGTTCCAGAATCCCCAGATCAAGGAGAAAATACTACAAGCAGCCAGGAAGAAACAATTTCAATATTGTGGAAACACAATCAGAATAGCCAGGACCTGGCAGCTTCTACACTGAGGGATCGAAGGGCATGGAATATGATATTCCAGAGGGCAAAAGAACTGGGAATGAACCCAAGGGTCACCTACCCAGCAAAACTGAGTATTTTGTTTCAGGGGAAAATATGGTCATTCAGTGGAATAGAGGACTTTCAAGCATTCTTGAGGAAAAAACCAGAGTTGAATAGAAAAATTGACATCCAGACACAAGAAGGAAGAGATGCCTGAGAAAGTAATCAGGGAAAAGAAATCAAAAGGAACTTATCAAAGTTGAACTATTTACATTCCTATATGGAAAAGCAGTAACTGTGACTGATGATATCTTTCTCACTATGAAAATAATGGAAGAAGGGGGTGCGGTCATATGAATACATATGTGAATGTGTGTGTATATGGTTACAGTTATATGGATAGAGGGCATAGGTTGAATTTGTTGGGAAGGGAGAATACTCAAGGGATGAAAGTATGAGGTGAGAGAGAGGAAAGTGGCAAGAGGAGATGGGGAGAGACAGGGTAGGGTAAACTATCCCATGTAGAAGAAGCAAGGGGAAGTGGTTGCAAAGGAGGGGGAGAATAAGGAAGGCTAAAAAGACAAAACCACATTCCCATTGAATTTGGTTCAGGGAAAAAATGACATACATACTAAATGGGATATCTCAACCTGCAGCAGGATAGGGGGAAGGGGGATGAGAGGAGGGATGATGGATGGGAGGGCATCCTTGGGGTGAGGGGAGGTTGGAAGTACCCACTATAGAAGAGGGACAGGATTATGTAGGGAATGGACCAGGTGGGGGTGGGATGAGTGGGAGGGAATTATAAGCAACCTTGTACAATATATCTACTAGGATAATGTTTTGCATAGCTAGACATGTACAACATATACTGAATTACTTATCTCCCAAGAGGGAATGG
This sequence comes from Gymnobelideus leadbeateri, assembly GCA_011680675.1. NCBI lineage: Eukaryota > Metazoa > Chordata > Mammalia > Diprotodontia > Petauridae > Gymnobelideus > Gymnobelideus leadbeateri. Next base: position 39,156 of record WOXC01009880.1, on the reverse strand, counting down.
GTGACAAGGGAGGAAGGAAATGGATCTGAAATTCGAGGTCGTAACATTAAATGTTTCAAATATATATAAATACTATTAGTAATACTCTTTCGCTTGTAATAGGGAGATAAGATGTGCAGGAGTTGGGACACAAAGATTCACCTTCCTCTAATGGAAAAGTCGATGGGGGTATGGGAGAAGGTATGGGAGAGAGCAGATTGGAGGAAGTGATATCTTGTGGGACTACTATTCAGGGAGGTTGGGTAGGGGAATAATGGGGGGAAAATGATTGTAACTCAAAATCTGGTAGAAATGAATGATGTAAAACAGAAGTTAATAAAGCATTTGTTTAAAAAAAATAAAAATAAAAAGAAAGGGAGAGATAGAACAGGGTAAATTATCTCACATAAAAGTGGCAAAAGAAAGTTGTTACAATGGAGGGGAAGAGCAGAGAGGTGAAAGGGAATGAGTCAACCTTACTCTCACTGGATTTGGCTTAAGGAAGTAATAACATATTCACTCCATTGGGTATTTTACCCTACAGGAAAGTAGGGGGAAGGTGATAAGAGGGGGGATGATAGAAGGCAGAGTAGATTGGGGGAGAGGAGAGTTGGAAACAAGCACTTTTGAAAAGTGATAGGGTCAAAGGAGAAATTAGGATAAATGGGGGGATGGGGGGTAGGATAGGATGGAGGGAAATATTGTTAGTCTTTCACAACATGACTACTATGGAAATGTTTTGCACAACCACACATGTACAACCTATATTGAATTGCTCGTCTTCTCAATGGGGGTGGGTGAGGAGGGAAGAAGGGAGAGAATCTGGAACTCAAAGTTTTAAAAACAAATGTCAAAAAATTGTTTTTACATGCAACCTGGAAATAAGATATTCAGGCAATGGGGTATAGAAATATACAAGAAAGTAAGGGGGGAAGGGGATAGGGAGGACAGACTGGCAGAAGGGGTAATCAGTATGCTTGCCATCTTGGGATGGGGAGTAGGGTGAGAGATGGGGAGAAAATTTGGAACTCAAAATCTTGTCAAAATGAAAGTTGAAAACTAAAATTAAATAAATAAATTCTGGGGGGAGAAAGCAAGTAAGAAAAGTAGAAGAAAAATGGGGAAAGAAGTGAGAAAAATGCAAGAGAATCATAAAAAATAGTCAACATCTTCGTAAAGGAAGCATAAAAAAAACACATACAAATATTCACTGAAGAAAATGCTTCCTTAAAAAGTAGAACTGGTCAAATAGAAAGGGACATACAAAAGCTCACTTTAGAAAATAATTCCTTAGCAATTAGATTTAGACAAGTTGACCTAATGTCTCCAAGAGACTTCAAGAAATAAGAAAACAAACTCAAAAGAATGACAGAAGAAAATGTGAAATTTCTTACTGGGAAAAACGGCTGACCTGAAAAATAAATCCAAGATAATCCCAAAGGACTCTTGATGAAAAATGCTATCTACCTCCAGAGAAAGAAATGATGACATCTGAATATAGACCAAACCACACTATTTTTCAGTTTCTTTCTTTTCTTTCTTTTTTCCTTTTTTTCTTTCTTTGTTTCTTTCTCTAACTCTCTTTTACTTTCTGTTTGAGTTTTCTTCCATGGAATGACTTTACCATCCCAGGGAAACAGAAAGGAAAGGATAGAATTTAGAATTCAAAATTTAAAAAAAGAACAAATTGCTTTCGTATGTAATTTGGGGGGGGGACTAAAATATTGTAATTATTGGGGAAAATAAAATATTTTTTTTAAAAAGTAGGAAATGGCAAACCACTTCAGTTACTTTGTCATGAAAACATGAATTGGGGTCACAAAGAGTTGGTTGGACATGACTGAACAATAATAAAAGGGAGGTAAAGTATTGCCTTTCTAGGATAAATATATTAATACCCAAAAGAAACAAGAAAATAACTTTAATAAAATTTGCTAAAATGTGAAAAAATAAATGGAAAAAACCCACTTCCCTGAGTTTCAAAGGATTAGAGACCCCAGTGGTCTCACTGTTGGGCACCCATATATTAGCACTTTATTTTAGAAGGAACAATGGAGATGGAGGTAAGAGACTTAAATATGAGTGCCAATTCTGCTATTTTTCTATGTGTGTGATTCTTGGCAAGTTGCTTGGCCTCTCTTAGATGTAAATCCCCCTATGAAAAGGAATCCCTTCTAGCTCTGAACTCCATCATTCTATAACTTTGTTGTGTCACATCATTTTTCAGCCTTCTCATATGAGTAGCAATTTGAAAAGAAAAAGCCAGACAGCTTTCAATCTCTGTACTGAATATTATTCCAATTTTAGCTTAAAACAAGCAGCTTGTGTTCATGTTTATTTTTTATGAGAAAACCAGTAACAACACAAGTTTCTGCAACTCTCAGACATTTTGGATGTGATTAATTACATCCTTTGGGCCATGAACATAAACTTAGCAGCTTTTAAGATGAAATAAACATACTGTATTTGCTTCTCAAGTTCTGGAAAGATAACTAAAACATGAGAGAAATATTTTAACAGACCATCTTGGAAAAATGCTTAATGTCAATGTGAACAGACAAAATTATTTTTTAAAAAGAAAAAGGAAACACATTCAATAGGAGTCTAAAACCCTGCCTGAACTAAGTAGGGTAATATCATTAGCAACCTACTAAAGCATGAACAAAGGATTGTTGTTGTAAAAATCAGTCAGTAACTGAACTCCTAATGAAATCTTAATGACTTGAAAGGGAATTTGTGAGGGAGGGAAAATATGCTGTGAAGATGCTACTTTTTCAAAATGGGGGCTGGGGAACATTACCCAACCCTCCCAGCATGAAACACATTTTAGAGTTGGCATTCTTTATTCCTGGTGACCATGTGGAAGGTTCAGGGAGGCTGCTTCCAGTCTTGTATAGCTCATCACTGAGAGGCTCATACTGTGAGGTGACAAGAAGTTCTTTTACTAACTTGGAGCAAGAAAATCTGATGATTTGGTGAATTGTGAAAGGAAATAACCCAGTCCCCTACTTCTTTCTCCCTTTCTAGCTGTAAATCCCTGCAGGATTTTTTCCAAACTTTATCCTGACCATTGAGTAGGACAGAGAAAGCTGGCACTATTGCCCATTCTAGCCTCCATAAGGTGAAAGAACATGTTCTGTTTAAACAAAACTGAACTACCTCTTTGTACTTACTCTTTCCTGTCCTTTAGGCAAGTATGTATTAGTCTGAGATGGACATGTCCCACACTAGAGGTGACTTTGTGAATATCAGAGATCCAGAGGTCCTGGGTCCAATAAGAGGAGTAGAGAAAGCTACTGCATCTAAGAGTATGGCCAACTACAAAATGATTGGCCCAAGCCTGTCTTTTTTACCTGAAAACATGTTTTCACAGTGTCAAATTTAGATGAAAGACAAAATGCCTTATTGGTAGTCCTGAAAACTGATTTTTGCACTGATAAAGTATAAGTATCAACCCCAGAAGATTATAATAACTGTTATAAATTGTTGGTGAATCCTATTTTAAGTTTGCTTTTTATCAAATGAATACTTATAAGTGTCCTGTGTTTAGCATGCCTTCTGAGTGCCAGAATAAATTACTTGTCCAATCCTGATTTATAATGTAAATTGAGTATTTTTTTTTTAATTTTCCCTCTCTTGGGGCAGCTAGGTGGTGCAGTGAATAAAGCACCAGCCCTGGAGTCAGGAGGACCTTAGTTCAAATCCGGCCTCAGAAACTTAACACAAAAACTAGCCATGTGACCTTGGGCAAATCACTTAACCCCACCTGCCCTCCAAAAAGCAAAAAAAAAAAAAAAAAAAAAAGTTAAATATCCCCTCTCCCTTTAGGGGAGGTCCCAGACTTGAGGCTTAAGTAAAATCATCCCCTATATACTGAGGTCGGGACTAAAGAGCCAATGAGTGTCAGGAGGAGCCTCTCAATAGAGGGAAACATAAATTAAACCAGTTCATACTTAATACCTGGGTAAAGAGTCAATCAGTCAATAGACATTTATTGAGTGCCTACTATGTACTAGTCACTGTTGCCAAGCCCTGGGAATTCAAAGAAAGGCAAAGATAGTACCTGTTCTCAGGAAGTTCACAATCTAATGGAGGAGACAGCATACAATTGACTATTTACAAACAGAAATATACAAGACAAAATGGAGATAATCAGTAGGAGGAAAGTTTTTGGCATTAACAGGAATGGGAAAGAACATTTTTACCTAGAACTTGAAGGAAATAATAATTGCTAACACTTAGATAATACTTTAGGCTTACAAATATTTATCAATACTTACAAATACTTATCAATACTTACAAATATTACCTCATTTTATTCTCACAACTCTAGGAAGTAAATGCTATTATTACCCCCATTTTATAGATGGGGAAACTGAGGCAGGCAAGCAGTTAAATAATTTGCCCAGGGTCACACTACTATTAAGTGTCTGAGGCCAAATTTGAGCTCAGATTTTCCAAACTCCAGTGCCAATGCTCTATACATCTTGTTACCTATTGGTCAGAATAGAAAGTAGTCCTCACTTCCTACAGACCCAAGACAAGTGACTGATGCACAACAGCGAATTTGAAAACATATACACATTCACAAATCTTTTGTTCTCTTTCCTAAAATTCTTTTTCATGTTTACCTTCTGATTTTCAATGTGCAAATTATCTGTTTAAAAGATTACTGGGGTAAAGGGTAGAGTGAAAAGGGGGTTTTGTGAAATATTCCACAAAATATAAATGATAACCCCCTCCCCAGTTTCCCCTTCAAAGTAAGTCCTGAAAACTCCAAGGTTCTCAGACTCCAGCTAAAAAACAGAAGACAGGGGTCATTTCCAGTATACATAAAATTTAAGTGTACATTGATTATTTGGATATGATACATTCAAATCTACCAAAAAATCATTTCTAGGGAAGGTTAATCTACTTTTTAATATGAAACCCTCGAAATCAACATAGGCACATTAATACAGAGGGTTGGGTTTTGAATTATCTCTTACATAATCCAAACTCTTAAATATCAGATCTAGAAACTAAGACATGAAAAGAGAGATGCTTTGCTGAAGCCTATGGACCAGATCTCCATTTTGTGGAGGAGTTCAAGCCAACTTTATTTCCCCTCCAAGTTCTGTTCCTCTTCTGGACTTTAAAACCGTGCCCCCACATCAGGAAACTTCAACCTCTCTATCCTCCCCTTTCCAGTTCCCTTTTGCCTTTTGCCTTCCCAGATTAGAACGTAATTTCCTTGAGGGCAGAGATCTGCAGATCTTAGTTCAGTGCTTGGCAGACTGTAAGTATTTTAATAAATGCTTGTTTCGGGGCGGAGCCAAGATGGCGGAGTAGAAACAGCTCCTCCAAGCCTCTCTGCCCCCAGATTCTCCACAAACTATGTAAAAAAGGACTCTGAAAAACTTCTGGAGCCCCAGCACCCACAGAACGACACAGAGAAGCTAACCTCCCGCTGAGGACAGCCCAGCACCCTGCAGGAAGGACCAGCGCAGTGGTCTGGGAGCCGGCAGCGCAGAGCGCAGGAGCCGAGCTGAGCCCAGGTCCACGTGAGCCGAGGTTTTAGCCCCAGGGCGGCAGGGCCAGCAGCCAGCTGGATGAACCCCAGAACACCAGGAACCTGTGGAGACTCCAGAATTATCAACATAGACTTGCCTAGGACAAAGTAAGAGGTTAGTGTCCTATGGACTTTGGGACCTGTATTTGGGGAATGCGTCAGCTCCCTCCCCTGGGGGCTAGAAGCTGCTGAGGAGACACGCCATTTTGTAGTTTTCATAGGCATTTCCGGCTCCCAGCCTACAAATCGTGGGGAGATCCAGCGATCAGTCTTGGGGGGTAATCGCTCTTGCTTTAACCTCCCTGGATCTGGATTGTGATCTAGGGTGGAAGTTGTGGGTGGGTTTACAGCTTGCCAGAAACGGAAGTTGCCCCCCACACGTTCGGGACGAAAATTCCTCTATCTGGCCTTAAAGTCATAGTGTGGCAACAAGCCCAAAAGTCAAGCAATTAAGTGGCAACATGCCAAGGCAAAGGAAACAGAAAAATGCAACCCTAGACTCCTATTTTGGGGGCATAGAGCGGGAAAAGGACTGTGAGGTCAGAAGTCCTGCTCCAAAAGCCCCAGGGGAAAACATGAACGGGTTGCAGGCCATAGAGGACCTTAAGAAGGACTTTAAAAATCAAATAAGAGAAGTGGAGGAAAAATTAGAAAGAGAAATGAGAAGGATGCAGGAAAAGTGTGAAATGAGGGTCAACAGCCTGACTGAGGAAAACAATACCTTAAAAAATAGACTAGCTCAAATGGCAAAGGAGGCCCAAAAGGGCATTGAGGAGAATGCCTTGAAAAGTCGAATTTGCCAGATGGAAAAAGAATCTCAAGAGTTCACTGAGGAGATTCATTCCTTCAGAGTTAGACTGGAGCAAATGGAAGCTAGTGACTTTATGAGAAATCAAGATGCTGTTAAGCAGATCCAAACAAACGAAAGATTAGAAGGCAATGTGAAATATCTCATGGGAAAAACCACTGACCTGGAGAATAGATCCAGGAGAGACAATTTAAAGATTATTGGACTGCCTGAAAGCCATGATCGGGGAAGGAACCTAGAAATCACCCTTCAAGAAATTCTCAAGGAAAACTGCCCTGATGTTTTAGATCCAGAGGGCAAAATAGAGGTTGAAAGAATCCACCGATCACCTCCTGAAAAGGATCCCAAAAAGAAAACTCCTAGGAATATTATAGCCAGGTTCCAGAACTCCCAGATCAAGGAGAAAATACTACAAGCAGCCAAGAAGAAACAATTTCAATATTGTGGAAACACAATCAGAATAGCCCAGGACCTGGCAGCTTCTACACTGAGGGATCGAAGGGCATGGAATATGATATTCCAGAGGGCAAAAAGAACTGGGAATGAACCCAAGGGTCACCTACCCAGCAAAACTGAGTATTTTGTTTCAGGGGAAAATATGGTCATTCAGTGGAATAGAGGACTTTCAAGCATTCTTGAGGAAAAAACCAGAATTGAATAGAAAATTTGACATCCAGACACAAGAAGGAAGAGATGCCTGAGAAGGTAATCAGGAAAAGAAATCAAAAGGAACTTATCAAAGTTGAACTATTTACATTCCTATATGGAAAAGCAATAACTGTGACTGATGATATCTTTCTCACTATGAAAATAATGGAAGAAGGGGGTGTGGTCATATGAATACATATGTGAATGTGTGTATATGGTTACAGTTATATATGGATAGAGGGCATAGGTTGAATTTGTTGGGAAGGGAGAATACTCAAGGGATGAAATTATGAGGTGAGAGAGGAAAGTGGCAAGAGGAGATGGGGAGAGACAGGGTAGGGTAAACTATCCCATGTAGAAGAAGCAAGGGGAAGTGGTTGCAAAGGAGGGGAGAATAAGGAAGGCTAAAAAGGCAAAACCACATTCACATTGAATTTGGTTCAGGGAGAAAATGACATACATACTAAATGGGATATCTCAACCTGCAGCAGGATAGGGGGAAGGGGGATGAGAGGAGGGATGATGGATGGGAGGGCATCCTTGGGGTGAGGGGAGGTTGGAAGTACCCACTATAGAAGAGGGACGGGATCATGTAGGGAATGGACCAGGTGGGGGGTGGGATGAGTGGGAGGGAATTATAAGCAGCCTTGTACAATATATCTACTATGATAATGTTTTGCATAGCTAGACATGTACAACATATACTGAATTACTTATCTCCCAAGAAGGAATGGGTGACAAGGGAGGAAGGAAATGGATCTGAAATTCGAGGTCGTAACATTAAATGTTTCAAATATATATAAATACTATTATTAATACTCTTTTGCCTATAATTGGGAGATAAGATGTGCAGGCATTGGGACACAAAGATTCATCTTCCTCTAATGGAAAAGTCGAAGGGGGTATGGGAGAAGGTATGGGAGAGAGCAGATTGGAGGAAGAGATATCTTGTGGGACTGCTATTCTGGGAGGTTGGGTAGGGGAATAATGGGGGGAAAATGATTGTAACTCAAAATCTGGCGGAAATGAATGATGTAAAACAGAAGTTAATAAAAAAAATAAATAAAAAAAAAGAAAAAAAATAAATGCTTGTTTCCTTCTTTACTCAAAGTGAGTAAAGGAGCCAGAAACAGAGCACATCTATGAAGTGTGGGGAAAGAAAAGAAGATGACGAAGAAAGAGAGGCAGCAGGGAGATCCCCCCGGCCAAATCTTTCCAAGCCACATAAGTCTGTGTGCGTATGAAGAGGGAGTTCCTGTACCTGATCTTCAGTCTACTGCCATAGGGAAGGAAGCGAGCATTTTGTAAAGTATCTGCTCTGTGCCCAGTACTTTACAAATATCATCTCATTTCATCCTCACAGCAACCCCTTGAAGTAGGTGCTATTATTATCCTAATTTTGCAGTTCAGAGAACTGAGGCACACAGAGATTAAGTGACCTGCCCAGGGTTACACACCTGGTAAGTATCTGAGGCCTGATTTGAGCTCAGGTCTTCCTGACTTCAGCCCCAGTTCACTATTCACTGTACCACCTAACTGCCTCTATTGCCAAAAAAGAAGAAAAGGAGTATCCATCTGTCTCCTTGTTTATACTTGTTGCATTTCCAGTCTTTCAAAGAAGACTCATGTAAGAGAGTCTTGCTCTGTGATACCTTTCTTTTCTTTTCTTTTCCTTTTTGGAGGTCAATTTCGGTTAAGTGACTTGCTCAAGGTCACACGGCTAGTTTTTGTGTCTGAGTTCAAATTTGAACTCAGGTCCTCCTGACTCCAGGGTGGGTGCTCTATTCCCTGCATCACCTAGCTGCCCCTGTGATACCTTTCTCTACCTTTCCTTAACAGCTCCTTTCCCAGTACTTCCAGAGGATTACACACTCAGTCTGAGAGCCAATTACTGTACAGATTAATACTTTCATCCCTTTATGAAAGTTAGTGATGGGAAAGACAATGAAGATAACCTCCACATTGCAAGTCTGTCAAATTGCTGCATTCTTAGAGCACGAAGTAACTCTTTCCAAATAGTCTGTGGCATCCTTGAAAGGAAAGCCATATTTCTGATCCCTAGTCACACTGCCTAAAAGAGTCCCTTTCTCAGAATTTTTTTTTACTCTGGCCCTGGATACCACCTAGACTTCCTTATTAACCAGTTAGAAAGCAAGGAAGTGTCGATTCCTTACAATATTGCTGTTCTAAATGTGTAAATAGGCAGGCTTCCAACATCTCTGTATCTATTATTTTCCTAAGCCCCCAGATTTATTAACATTCCAATTTGTCATTCTCAACCCTCAGGTGGTTAAATTAAAGAACTACTTTTAACATCTTGAATTCTGGCACAAATTAGGCCTTTTGGTTTGTTTAACTTGGGGATTTGTGTGGCAAAAAGTCTTGCTCTTATTTCCCTAATACTTTTTTTAAAAAAAGCTTATAGGGCAGCTAGGTGGTGCTGTGGCCCTGGAGTCAGTAGGACTTGAGTTCAAATCTGGCCTCAGACACTTAACATACACACACACACACACACACACACACACACACACACACACACACTCATCTTTACAATTTACCTATGTCCTTTAAAGAAGAATGATCAATGAAATAATTGGAAGTTGGGGGATATCGATCATTTTGTAAGATATAATAATTTTCTGATGTTTTCTTTCACAATAGTGAATCTCTAGTATTGCTTCTCTTACACATTGTGCAGCATTTTTAGAAATATAGTTTGTCCAATAGAGATGATGCATTTTACTACTTCTTAAAGCAAATCACTGATCCTAGATACCACCAATCATCCAGGCATCTTCCCCTTGTCTTCAAATAAATAAAATCTAACAGTAAACAAAAGAGACATGCCGATTGGAATTAAGCAGTCAATAGTGAAACCAATTGAGGCATCCACACTCATGACATTTTGCCTTCTAAAAAATGTTGGCTACTTTTTATTGCTTTGCATTTTGCTCTAGAGATGGAGTTATTTTAATATGTTATATCACAATACAAATTTTTCCCATTAGGAATGACTGAGTTCCTTGGGAAAATGATATATGAAGATTTATCATATCAAAAAAGATACATGAAGAAAGAATTAAGCTGAATATTATGATCTATTCTTTAGTTTCAATTAATATACAATGAATTTTTAACATGGTCTGTCAGAGAAGTGGCTTTCAAAGTAAGTGAATCTTTTACATTGGTGTTCAATAACTATTTGTTGAGTTAATGTCATACCTATTTTTTAAGTCCTCAAACTTAAAGACTTTTAGTCAATTAGTTGACTTATATTCTGGATAAAATTTTTAGAGGACAAATTCACATCAAAGTGTCATTCTTGGGTAAGATCTTTTTGCTCTTTCCTCAAGATGGCATTAAGTCCCCTCCACTAGGCCAAGAGGATCACATCTGTATTGCATATAAGTCCAAGGAATAAGAGAGAGAATCTGACGTGCAACCCCCCCAGGCTCTGTGCTTTAACAGCAAGACACAGGTGCAATTGTTAATATTGTTTTCAACTCTGGAGATTATAGTCACCACTAAACTGAAATACTGTTGTGCAGAATCTTCTGCATTTAGGAAAAGGTTTAATGACTATTTCAGACCTAGAAGTACTGTACTTTTACTGAAATATTACTTTTTCCTGTTGTAATGTCCCCTAGAGTCACATAATCAGGGCCAGGAAAAAGCATTTGTATATCCCAGGTGAGTTTCAAAAGTTTTATCTCCTAGGTGAAGTATTCCACTAGGAACTTTTCTGGAAGTTCACTGGAACCTTTAAGCCTCTACTATATGTGGTTCTCCCTATCATAAAATGCCTATGTTCTATGGAGAGCTGAATTTTCTGCCACTAATTACTCAATAAACATGTGCTAAGAACTGTCCTACACAATGGGTGTACAAAGACAAAGGGAAACAGTTCCTACAATCAAAGATCCTACAATATTTTTGAGAAAGATGATTATGTACACATACAGGGAATAGAAGATCAGAACTGGACTGTGATTTCATTGGTATAGGGAACCTACAAATGTGGAAACTCCCTTTATCAATATAATTTGTCACTTTTTCTGAAAAATAGTCTTAGAAAATTCCCTGGCACACTGGGGTTAAACGACTTGCCTGGGTTTATATTGTAATGTATCAGAAGTGAGATCTGAAAGAAGAAGAAAGGAGGAAAAGTTGCATGATAATTTTATTACATATTTAAAAGGAAAAACAAGTTATGCATAATAGCTTTACAGTTTCATGTACAATCATCTTTTATTCTGTTCTGCTATGTTATGGAAATGCTTGTTTTATTTCTTAAGTTGAGAATAAAATAAATAGTTTTTTTTTAAGTGAGCCTTAAACTCTGGACTTTCCAGAACTGAAACCAGTTCTCTATCCCCTATGACATGCTGACTCTCATATATACATAAGTATGTACATAGGTATAGGTACATATATAGATATATTCCAAATAGATCCAGGATAATTTTAAGAGGCAAGAACTAGCATTTGGGGGAATTATGAAAGGTTTCTTGTAGAAAAGAGTTCTTGACATAAGCCTTGAAGGAAACTAAGGATTCTAAAAAGGGAAAGTGAGGAAGGCATGCATCTTAGGCCTAGAAGGCAGAATAATAAAAAGGCAGAAATGGGACATGGAGTGTCATATATGAGGAACAATATTATTGTCGTGACATATGTGGCCTGTGAATGAGAGGAATGAGTGATAAGGCTAACAAAGTAGCTCAGTCATGTTATGACGGGTTTTAAATGCCAGATGGAGGAGATGGTATATTATCCCAGTGGTAATAGAGAGACAGTGCATTTGGAGGCCTTCTGTTTGTTGTGCTGAGTACGAGACTGCACTTCATTATCACTTTGCCAGTTGTGTGAAGGACGGATTAAAGTGGAAACACACTGAGGCAGGGAGACCAATGAAGAGACTGGTAGGAACACACTGATAAAAAGGAAAGCCAAAAAATCTACATCACCATATGTTGTACCAAAAGCAAGGTGGTCATCTTTTGCACTTCTGGTTCAGACTGGCTTGGCTTATATCCCTAATTCAGACAACAAGAAAAAAATAAGGTAAGAGGGAGACTTGCATAGAAGTAAATAGATGAACCTAATTTTATTACATATCATTATACTTAAACCTTGGACAGCTAGATGATAAGTGGATAGAGTGCCAGCCTTGAGTTAGGAAGACCCATCTTTGTGAGGTCAAATCTGTCCTCAGACACTGTGTAACCCTGGGCAAATCCCTTAACCAGGTTTGCCTCAGTTTACTCATCTGTAAAGTGAACTGGAGAATGAAATAGAAAACCACTGTGGTATCTTTACCAAGAAAACCCCAAATGTGGCCACAAAGAGTCATACGGGACTGAAAAAAATGACTCGACAAATACCTAAACCTTGAGGTTTAACTAAGATTTGTTTCATATAGAGCAAAACATTTGGTGAAGTTAAGAGAATAGCAGTCTTGGAGAATGTGTATATGTGACTATCCCATATGTTGGGATAGGATGTAGCATGTTCATGAAAGAAAGAGTATTCATTTTGGAGTTTACTTGTTGTAGCTACACATTGGAGGGAAAAAGCATGTAGAACCACAGGTTTTCATGATAAAAGTGGAAAAATGAAAACATAGCCTAAATCACCAAGGTATTACCACATGGGTACATTTGCTTAAATGTTTTGCTAAATAATCTATGGTATATCCAACAAGATTCAATCATGGGCCTAGCTTATTGTCCATCTGCATTATCTGCTCAAATTCAATGTATTAATAGACTAGCTCTATAGATTACCTGTACATAATCTGACAGTAGGCATCCTTCCTTCATTTGGCTTGTCCTGGGTGGGTGGTTAGGCCAGTCTTTTCAGTGGTCCAGGGATTGGTGCAATCAGCAAAATGTCATTTGCAAACAGAAGCATCTGAAAGACTCCATCAACTTTGGGGAAGAATCTCTCTCTCATTTGGACACTACCCTGGATAGTCTCCATGATAGTATAGCAGTTCTTAAACTATGGGTCATGACCCCACATAGGGTCATGAAAAATTTGGCAAAAGCAAGAGGTTTCTGAACATGCAATGACAAAAAATTAATTAAAAATCAAACTGTAATGAATCTGAGGCATTTCTGGCAGCACTTGCCAGTGTTGCATTGGGGAACTTCATGGGAGCCTTGGTTCTGAACACAAAACATGCATGCACTCTTTGTGCTGCACATGCCCTTAGGCAATGCCAAAGAATGCTACCAAAATGCAAAACGTAGTCCTGGATGGAAAAGTTTAAGAAGCTCTGAATAGAACACCTATGGCAAATATTGTCTCATTTGATTTAAATAACCAGATGCTATATATTAATAATCAGATGATTACTGAATAAATACAAGATAGCAGTCAGAAGAAAAAAAAACAGGCCTCTACAAATGCCCCCAGTTATTAGTGATCTGTCATACTCTGAGATCACTTTGATTTTTTTATTTGCACAGGATTTATATTTCCTTGTTAAGTTTTAATATCTTTTATATTTACTTATTAAGTTTTTGATAGCTTAAAACTGCAATAGGACTTTTGATAGGTATATGAATATTTCATCTTTCCAGGAATCTTGTATCATTTTAAGAGCTAGGTGGCGTAGTGGACAGAGTGGTAAATAGGGAATCAAAAACACCTGACTTTAAATCTTCCCTCAGACATATACAAACTGTGTGACTCTGAATAAGTCACATAAACTCCATCTGCCTCAGTTTCTTCATCTGTAAAAAAGAGATAATAAAAGCACCTACCTCCCAGGGTTGTTATGAGGACAATATGAGACAAAATTTGTAAAGTGCTTTGGAAAGTTTAAATGTTATATAAATGCTACTTATTATTATGGACACATGCAAATGACACTTTGTTGGAGGAGAGACCTTAAGGTAATAATTTATCCTAGAAGTCAAATTTAGTGTGTGTTTGGTGCGCCGTAAGAACAATAAGAACTTGTGATGTTATTTTCAATTCAATTCGTTCAATTATGTAAGTATAAAGGTGGGGTCTTCCGTAGAACATTATTTTTGTCTATATTCTCTTCACACCTTCCTGAAAGAGATCCATGTATAGATTTTGTAAAGATTTTGTGGAGGTGGAGATGTAAAGCAAAAAGGTTAGCAATTACTGTATTTTTCAGTAGTAATAACAGTGTGATTTCTTTTCCAAGCATTTGGTAAACTTTCTTCTTTCAAATAACTTGAGAAGCACTATCCCTCAAAATTCTTTCATATCCATCGATTAAACTTCTTAGGAAATAGTGATATTCTATCCTATTTTCTAGTCCTTTATCCATTTCCCTTTTTTAATGTCAGTAATATATTTTGGGGCTGCTAGGTGGCACAGTGAATAGAGCACCAGCCCTGGAGTCAGCAGGACCTGAGTTCAAATCCAGTCACAGACACTTAACACTTATTAGCTATATGACCTTGGGCAAGTCACTTAACCCCAATTGCCCTGCCTTGCCCCCCTACAAAAAAATAATATATTTAAATAGGTCATGTTAGAATGCCCTTGATTGCAAGTTTTCTACTTCCAAATTTTAAATTTGACATTGATTTAGAACTTTGCTCTAACAAGTTGATGGTATAACTTTATTAAACAATAGATTCTGAAATGACTCTCATATCTGCATCCTATAGTTTGTGGGCAGGGAGGATATAATAATTTTCTTCAAATTATTATTTGGTTCTCTTCATTTCCAGAATCTCCTAACTCTATTATTGAAGTAAGTTTTAGTGCCATATAGGTAAAAGGCCACAGAAGAGCCTACAAGCCTCTCTTGTTTTCTAACTTTGAATCCTGTTTTCCAACATGATTTTACTGTCCTCTTCTATGCCCACCTTTTCTTTGGGTTCAAAAAGAATTTAAGTATATTTAGATTTAATTAGAAAGATTTTATTGAGCTCTTCATAGAATAGATCTGCCTTCTCATTTTGTGCAATAGTTGCTGGCAAATAGACTGCAATTATAATCATGCTATTCTTTTTTAAAATGTATATAACAAGTGGTTCAGTAAAAGATGGCCAAATGTGCCATTCCTTTACTTACTCTCTAAGAACATATGAGCCATAATTTCTTTTAACCAAAACTTCCTTTTGTCTTACAATTTCATTTGTAGCAAAAATATCAAAATGGATATTATTCAGTTCCTCCAATATTATATTTATTTACTCACTGGCTGAGGATCACACATTTCAAAAGCAAGTATTAAGTTAATATTTATAAGATGGTCTAAAAACTGAACTTTTTAATATCTACTGCTTCCTTTTCTGCTAGTCATCAAACTATCCATGAAGGGGGGAAGGGGCCACATAGAATTAAGAACCATTTTACATTTTTCTTCCAAGAATATAAGAATGCTTCCTTGAATGATTTTAATTTGCATTTACTAATTATTCATGATCTGGAGCATTTTATATGGTTGCTGGGTCTCTTTACTTAAAAACTGTTTTTGTTCTTTAACCGTATGCCTATTGGGGAATGATTTTTCTTCTTATAAATTTGAATCAATTCCTTATATCTTCCTTGGATGGGAGGCCTTGATCAGAAAAACTTTCTGTACAGATTTCTTCCCAGTTACCTGATTTTCCTTATAATTTTAACTGCATTGGATTTGTTTGTGCAAAGTACTTTTAGTTTTGTATAATCAAACTTGTCTAGTGAGTTTTTCTTTCCCTTGTTTGATCACAAAAACTACTCTTTCCATAGACCTGAAAGATAGTCTCTTCCTTGCTTCTTTAATTTGTTTATGATATCACTCTTTTGGTCTAAGTCATGTTGCCATTTAGTGTTTATCTTGGTATACGGTGGGAGATTTGGGTCTATACCTAGCTTCTAGCAAACTAGTTTCTAGTTCTCACAGTTTTTGCTTGACTAGTGAGTCTTTATCCTAGTAGCTAGAATGACACATTTGAAAAGGTTATTTACCCAAAATGGCCCAAATGAAAAACTGTTGTCATGTAAAAAATGGTTAGCTCCAATGCCTGGAAAATTTGTTGAGATGGAACATCTTATTGTCTAACATTGCTATATGAAGATAGAATTATGATAATTCCAATGATAATAATGGCAAATATTTCTGATTTCTTCAGTCTTCACATAGACTTCACATTTAATCTTAGTGAAATTGGTAGGTAAGAATCAGACATTGTCTGATTGTCAAGAAGGTCAAGTAGGGGCGGAGCCAAGATGGCGGAGTAGAAAAAGCACATCCAAGGCACTCTCCCCCCAGATCACCTCCAAACTATGTAAAAGGGGACTCTGAACAACTTCTGGAGCCCTGGCACCCACAGGAGGACACAGAGAAGCTAACCTCCTGCTGAGGAAAGCCCAGCAGCCCTGCAGGAAGGACCAGCACGCGGCACAGAGAGCTGAGCCCAGGTCTGTATAAGCTGCGGTTTTAGCCCCAGGGAGGCCGGGCCAGCAGCCCACTGGAGGGACCCCAGAACACCAACAGCTGTGGTGATTCCAGAATTATCAACACAGACATGCCTAGGACAAAGTGAGAAGTTAGTACCCTATGGATTTTGGGACCAGTATTTGGGGAACACATTGGCTTCCTCCCCTGGGGGCTAGAAGCCATTGAGGAGACAAGCCATTTTGTAGTTTTCAGTGGCAGCTCCAGCTCCTGACCTGCGAACTGTAGGGAGATCCAGCGATCAGTCTCAGGGGATAATCGCTCTTGCTTTAACCTCCCTGGATCTGGATTGTGGTCTGGGGTGGAGGTTGTGGGGTGGGTATCCAGCTTGCCAGAAACGGAAGTTGTGAAGACCCCACACGTTTGGGAGGAAAGCTCCCCTGTCTAGTGGCAGAGTCCTACTGTGGCAACAAGCCCAAAAGTCAAGTAATTAAGTGGCAACATGCCAAGGCAAAGGAAACAAAATAAACAGAAAAATGAAACATTAGATTCCTATTTTGGGGGCAAAGAAGATCGAAGCATGGAACAGAAAGAGGACTGTGGGGTCAGAAATCCTGCTCCAAAAGCCCCAAAGGAAAATATGAGCAGGTTACAGACCACAGAAGACCTTAAGAAGGACTTTAAAAACCAAATAAGAGAAGTGGAGGGAAAATTGGGAAGAGAAATGAGAAGGATGCAGGAAAAGTATGAAATGAAGGTCAACAGCCTGACTGAGGAAAACAACACCTTAAAAAATAGACTAACTCAAATGGCAAAGGAGGCCCAAAAGGGCAATGAGGAGAAGAATGCCTTAAAAAGCTGAATTTGCCAGATGGAAAAAGAATCTCAAAAGCTCACTGAGGAGATTCATTCCTTCAGAGTTAGACTGGAGCAAATGGAATATAGTGACTTTATGAGAAATCAAGATGCAGTTAAATGGATCCAAACAAATGAAAGAATAGAAGGCAATGTGAAATATCTCATGGGAAAAACCACTGACCTGGAAAATAGATCCAGGATAGATAATTTAAAAAGTATTGGACTACCTGAAAGCCATGATCAAAGAAAGAACCTAGAAATCACCTTTCA
The DNA here is from genome assembly GCA_011680675.1 of Gymnobelideus leadbeateri. NCBI lineage: Eukaryota > Metazoa > Chordata > Mammalia > Diprotodontia > Petauridae > Gymnobelideus > Gymnobelideus leadbeateri. The sequence continues at coordinate 21,672 of WOXC01009880.1, read as the reverse complement.
AGAAATTCTCAAGGAAAATTGCCCTGATGTTTTAGACCCAGAGGGCAAAACAGAGGTTGAAAGAATCCACAGATCACCTCCTGAAAAATATCCCAAAAAGAAAATTCCCAGGAATATTATAGTCAGGTTCCAGAATCCCCAGATCAAGGAGAAAATACTACAAGCAGCCAGGAAGAAACAATTTCAATATTGTGGAAACACAATCAGAATAGCCCAGGACCTGGCAGCTTCTACACTGAGGGATCGAAGGGCATGGAATATGATATTCCAGAGGGCAAAAGAACTGGGAATGAACCCAAGGGTCACCTACCCAGCAAAACTGAGTATTTTGTTTCAGGGGAAAATATGGTCATTCAGTGGAATAGAGGACTTTCAAGCATTCTTGAGGAAAAAACCAGAATTGAATAGAAAATTTGACATCCAGACACAAGAAGAAAGAGATGCCTGAGAAGGTAATCAGGGAAAAGAAATCAAAAGGAACTTATCAAAGTTGAACTATTTACATTCCTATATGGAAAAGCAATAACTGTGACTGATGATATCTTTCTCACTATGAAAATAATGGAAGAAGGGTGTGTGGTCATATGAATACATATGTGAATGTGTGTGTATATGGTTACAGTTATATATGGATAGAGGGCATAGGTTGAATTTGTTGGGAAGGGAGAATACTCAAGGGATGAAATTATGAGGTGAGAGAGGAAAGTGGCAAGAGGAGATGGGGAGAGACAGGGTAGGGTAAACTATCTCATGTAGAAGAAGCAAGGGGAAGTGGCTACAGGGGAGGGGAAGAATAGGAAGGCAAAAAAGGCAAAACCACATTCTCATTGAATTTGGTTCAGGGAGAGAATGACATACATACTAAATGGGATACCTCAAACTGCAGCAGAATAGGGGGAAGGGGGATTAGAGGAGGGATGATGGATAGGAGGGCATTCTTGTGGGGGGAGGGGAGGTTGGAGGTACCCACTATAGAAGAGGGACAGGATCAAGTAGGGAAGGGACCAGGTGGGCAGGTGGGATGGCTGGGAGGGAATTATAAGCAGTCTTGTACAATATATCTACTATGGTAATGTTTTGCATAGCTAGACATGTACAACATATACTTAATTATTTATCTTCCCAGAGGGAATGGGAAACAAGGGAGGAAGGGAATGGATCTGAATTTCGACGTCTTAAAATTAAATGTTTCAAATATATATAAATACTATTATTAATACTCTTTTGCATGTAATTGGGAGATAAGATGTGCAGGCATTGGGGCACAGAGATTCACCTTGCTCTACTGGAAAAGTCGAAGGGGGTATGAGAGAAGATGTGGGAGAGAGCAGATTGGAGGAAGCGATATCTTGTGGGACTGCTATTCTGGGATGGTGGGTAGGGGGAAAACGCGGGGGGGGGGGGAATTGTAACTCAAAATCTGGTGGAAATGAATGATGTAAAACAGAAGTTAATAAAGCATTTGTTTAAAAAAAAAGGTCAAGTAAACGACTTTCTGAAAAACTCCCTCACCCCACAAACTCAAAATAATAAGAAATGTGATGAACATATAGGGATTAAAATAGTAGCAAGAAAAGAAGAGGGCAAATACTTCCACATAATACAAAACCTTCTGAAATAAGAGTGGAAGGCAGAGTTCCATGAAGGTTCTCTTCATCCTAACTACCCCTAGCACTTGCACACATTGCACCCCAAATGAAAACTGTCCCATAGGCTGATGTTTTAAGCTCTAGCCTTGTGGCTCATGGCTTCTTCCATTCCTCCTCATTGTCATGACCCCATTTGATCCCACACACCATTCAACATGAGGATAACATTCAATTTGTTTGTCTTGCAACAGAAAAAGAATACATTTATGGAGGGAAAGTAGAGTTCCTGCAGGGCTGAGCCACTCATAAAGAAAGGAAATTCCATGAGGCAGGAGGAAGACTGTTTCAGTTTTCTTTGTTTCTCCCCCAGTGATTATCAGTGTCTTGAGCATATTTAACTGTTTAACAAGAGCTTGTTGGATTGAATAAGACTAACACGATGTGAAAAGTTATCTCCAAAATAGTAGCACTTAAGAAAGACACTAGCTGATTTGGAGCTCCAAAATAAAGAACTGGAAGAGAATCAAAAATTATCAATCTTTGAAGGAGGTGAATTCTACAGGATCCAAAATGACCAAGCTAGAAGACAGAATATGAAAACATATGAATTATGTAACTAAGAAAAAGTGTGGAAAATTAATAAGCTTGATTGTCATGATGTGAGAAGTGAAAAAAGAAAATTACCCAGAAACATTTAAAAACAGAAGATAAAGTACTGTTCAATATAACAATCCAGCATCCCAGGAAGACAGTGGTGAATACATAGGTCCAGATGTAGTACACATTGATATTACTATGGGCTTGTTGTTTAAGTAAGGAGGGCAGTAGAACTGAAACCTCTGGCATAGAATGGAAAGCAACTTCCATCAATCTATGCTGTTCTCTTCATTAAGTGATATTTCTAGATGTGAAGTTCATCAGAAGGCTCCTAAAAATAAATAAAACAAAAAGTTTAAAAGGAACAGATAACATATGCAAACCATACTAATGGATGAATGAAACAGAGGAGTGAGCATAGTTTTTGTCCCTCAGCCCTATTTTTATGAGGGACACAAAGGGGATAAAATGAATTAAGAAAGAAAGAATGTGTAAGCCCAAGAATGGAATACTACATTTCAGAATGGCCTAAATTGGGGGAAAAAATAAGGAAGAAATGTGGGGGCAGGGGGAGTTGAAGAAAGTGAATTAACACTTCTCAGAAAAAGGTGATATAAATTAGTGTTTATGTATATTTAAAAAGTTGGGGTTTTGATGGGGTAGAGGAAGGGACGATTTTGATTTACAGTTTTATATGGGTTAGGAAAGGGAAAATTAAAAGAGAAAATAATAAAAAGAAAGACGAATAATTTAAATGGGAGGCAAAGAGAGCTCGTGGCAGAAGAATGGGATCTAATTACTATAAGCAAAACTAATCATAAGGAGTAAATGCTAATTTAAGGGGAGTATAATTTATTAAAAAATTCAGTGGAATAAAATACATATTTATCCATTATGAGTCAAAATTCAAATGGATTATTGTTCACTCATTTTTCAGTCATGTCCAGCTCTTTGTGACCCCATTTGGGGTTTTCTCAGCAAAGATACTGGAGCGGTTTCTCCAGCTCCTTTTACAGATGAGGAATTGAGACAAACATGGTTAAATAACTTGCTTAGGGTCACACAGCTAGTAAAAGTCTGAAGCTAGATTTGAACTCAGGATGTTCCTGACTCCAGGCCCTGTACTTTATCCATGGTGCCACCTAACTGACCCTCAAATGGATTAAACTCCCCCCCCCAAAAAAAAATGAAAAAGAATTACAAAATGAATATTACAAAAAAACGGAAACAAAAAGGGTACCCATTATTTGGGTAATGGCTGAACATATTGTGTAATGGGATGCTATAATACAAGGAACAACAAATATGAGTAATTTAGGAAAATATGGAAAGACTTATATGGATTGATAGGAAGTAAAATAAGCAGAACCAAGAGAACAACAAATAAAATTACTATAATAGTATAAATTAACATAACTGAAAGGGAGTCAGACTCTGTTGAATGACCAGTTGATGTCTCCAAAATCTTATTCCAAAACATGCCTCACTCTTCTCTACAGAAAATTTAGGATGCTACATGTGGAATGTCACAAACTCTGTCAGACACCATTGCTCTATCAACTGGCTTTGCCTAGCTGTTTTTCTTCAAAAAGGGAAGATTCGGGGAAAGGATACAGTTTGGGAAATAACTCCGCATAAAAACAAAAGGCATCAATAAAACTTTTATTTTTGAAGGATATTAGTTGGATAAATGTTATTAGTCCCATTTTACAGATTAGTCAGATGAGTCACTGGTTTATCTAAGATCACAAAAGTCGATAGCAGCACTCCCACCAAAATCTGGGTCTAGTTTTCTGTTAGAGTAGAAAGAATAATAGGTTTTGATTCGATGGATCTAGGTTTAGATCTTAGCTCTATGTGACTTCAAGCATGTTCCTTTTCCTCTCTGTGACATTCTTTCCTCACATGGAAAATGAGAGGATTAACCTTGATGAACTTGAATGGTCTTCCTGTTATGAAACCTATCAGAAGACTAACACACCCAATGCAATAGTCCTAATTCTCTTCCAAAATACCAAAATAGGATAGATAAGACTTAATCATGTGAGGAAATTTTGCTACCTCTTTCCCACATTACATATTTCAGAGTCAATTATGAATGCTTTAAAATTCTCTGTCAGTAAGACAACTATCTTTTATTATGAACCTACTATGTTCCAGGCACTGTTGAGTGCTGAGAATACAAAGAAAGGAAAAACAAAACAAAACTAGTTCCTATTCTCAAGGAGTTCACAGTCTAATGGGGGAGAAAATAGGCAAATAACTTTGTTCAAATAAGATGTGTATATATATATATGTATGTATGTATGTATGTATGTATATATATAGAGAGAGATGCAGTATAATTAATTTAATTAATGAAATTTAATATGTAGATATAGATATACACATACAGGATAAATTGGAGAGTAGTTATTATTATATATTTATTATCTGCTGGTGTAGACTTGCCATTGCCACCCTCCAATATGATACTTTATTGCCTTGAGCTAATAGACCAGAATCTTTGATTCAGATTTAGAATCACATAGGTTTAGAGCTCGAAGATACCAGAGAGGTCATCTAGGTCAACTCTCTCAACTTACAGATCAAGAAATTGAGGACCCAAAAGGTTAAGTGATTTCGCCTATACCCAAAAGATAGCATGGCAGAGCCTACATGTAAACTTCCATCCTTGAATTCCAATTCCATAATTCTTTCTAAAATACCATGCTGCCTCCCTCCTAGACTTTTTATTTAGCAAAAGTTACTGACTCTTTTTAACTGCAGGCTTCAAAGGGTTAATCCAGTTTTCAAAACTGTCTATTTTATTACCAAGGGAAGACCTGTGGTATTGAGAAAACCCAGCTCAGTGTGTTTCTGTCTCTAGGGGCTAATCAAGGGAGAAGTTCAGAAACAGGAATACCCTGACCCAGAAACTGTGTGCCACTACTTTTTACACCCTTTATGTGTAAACCCTCAATTGATAAAAGAACAAAAACCTGCAAGCCAAGCAAGATGAATAATGAACATTTAGGCTGATTGAGGATACATTTACACCCAGGCATAAAATAGGTAAGATGAACAAAACATGTCAGAAGCCCCTTTTCAGTAGACAGGGGGAGGGAAAGCAGTGGAGGGGGAGGGGGGGGGTCATCCACAGAATGAAACGGGGCAAGCATGCAATGACAATTTCTGAGCACAGTTTCACATTTCCTGTGATGGCACGATATGAAATCAATGCCCATGAATTTCAGGCACAAGAAAGAAGAGTTTATCAGCCCCAGTATTTCATAAAAATCTTATTGAAAAGATATCCAACCTGATAAATCCCTGTTAATTATTTTCCCCCATCTGCTCTCACCTTCTCCCTGCTACCCCACTATTGTTTTTTAAGGGAAAGAATGTTTTACCTAAAACTGGTGGCCCAGTATTGACTCTATTAAGAAAATATTAAATTGCATTAAAATACTATTTCAGAAAGCAGAAAGATTTTCATTAAAATGGTCAGAATTTTAAAATCCTTTAAAAATAAAAAACCTTGCACTACTAAAAATACATCATTTTAAATATATTTCATACCTAGGCCACGTAAATAAATTATTATAAATTATAATTTCTATACTGTCAAATCACAGATCTTCAGAAATGAATTTCAAATGTGTATTTCGAATATTTGTCTACAATCTCAAATCTGCTTTCTTTAAATAATTTACCAAAATTATGGGTCTTTCATAACACCATATAAAATGGTTCCTTTTAATAATACCATATATAATTAAGCATATATCCCTATGCATCTGGAAAATTCCATTGCCACCTATACAACTCTAAAAAGTCACTTTGCATTCATAGACTAAAAAAATCTTATTACCTGCTACTTTGTTTAAAAAAAATTAGATAGGACTGAATAATTTATTCACCATTTAATACTTGGATAGAGCTGTGATATCATGCATATAGGTATTCCTTCCATGAGGTTAGATTGAAACTAGCCACAACTTTTTGTCTTATGCAATTCCTGGCTGGGTCCTTTCACAAATTGTACTTCTGCTTCTTAGAACATTGTATGGGTTCCAGAGATGCATTCAGATTTCCCATCTACTATACTACTTCCCATCTACTATACTACTACCATGAAAATATGTCTAAAACTTCCTTTTGTGAAACAGCCATGGAAATTGGTGGCAGTTGTTAGTCACATGAAGCCAACTAACATCTTACTCCTTTCGAGAATACTCTTCAAATGACTAGTCTGTAGTTACACTTTCCCCTTCTTGCAAGATGGCATAAAGTGTCTGCCATTCTTATACACACACAAACTAGAAAACATGAAGACAGAGCCTTGACACATCAATTTTAAAACGTTGTCAACCCTTAGTTGATAATTAGACAGCCTGAGAGAGGCAGTGTGTTGCAACAAGAAGACTATTAGTCTGAGTTGGAAGACCTGAGTTCTAGTGCCAATTCTGCCCTTCACTAATGTTGTGACTTTGGGCAAGTCATTTGACCTCCTGGATCTTGTTTTCTTCATTTGTAAAATGAGAGGATTGAAATAAAATGTTTCTAATGTTCCTTTGTTCTCCAAAATTTTATGGTCCTATGAGTCCAGATTAGAGAATCAGGCTGAATATGTTATGGCCTTAGATCTTATCCAAGGAATGAATCAAGGTTAAGATACTTATTTGGAAAATTGGAAACTCTTCAGTATTGGCTGTTATATATTAATGCAATTATGTTGTTATTTCTGTAGGATATCTCTCTCTAGTGTGTTGATTGTGTTATATTTGATTAAATATTAACAAATATTTCAAGAAATGTGGGATGTTTCCTTAGGTAAATATCCTTACTAAAAGTAACACTTGCTAAAAAAAAAACTATTTAATATAAGGAACTGAGGAGAGCCTTTGAAAACTAAGTTCCCCAACTTGTTAATGGTTGCATTATTTTTCCCACTTCAGAGCAGTACTTAAGCCTTTCTACCCTGGAGTGAATATGACCCAAGAGAATGAAATCTGCCCTTAGTTCCTTGTTCAGAGAGAATAAAAAGGAGAGAGGGAGAATATTAATGGTTTTCAGTACATACCAAAGCTAGATACAAGCTAGGAAAGTAAATATCCTTCTCCTTGTGCCTCCAGAACACATTTGTGCATGGCAGTTAAAGACCTTACCCTGAAGAATGATTTTAAAGTAAACAAACCTTCTTTCCTTCTAACTTTGAGTATTTTAAATCATATAGGAGTAGTAGAGAATGAGACTTTTTTAAAAACCTATGCTAATCTCTTTATAAATTTATTAAAAACAACAGTTGATTCATCTTACTCCCTATGTTAAGTTCTTAAATTAGCAATTCTATATTTGTTCAGTTCTTTAAAATGTTGTTATTATCAGGTCTTCTTCACAATATATGTGTAAAACATAAGTGGCATTATGATATCTGTTCCAAAAAGTAGAAAGCCTTCAGTATAATGCAAGATAGATATGTCAACATTACCACTTACAGTGATAGCAAACATGGAGAAAAAATGATGAACATTTGAATAAGCTCATAGTTTGCTCAAGTTTCCCTGGTTTATAACATTGCTTAGAATTACAGACCCAGGTAATGTTATTCTAACAAAATGTAATTTTGGCAAAACCAATCTACTTTTCTTACATAGTTTTAAATTGTTTTCCAGAAAATTTGCACGAATTTGCAACTCCCCCAAGAGTGCCTTAGTGTTCTTGTCTTCACATAGCTTCTCCATCAACTATGTTTTTTAATTGTCATTACATTTGCCAATCTATTAAGTAGGGGCTAAAACATTAGAGCTGATTTAACTTGTATTTCTTTTATTAGCAGTAATATAGAATATTCATTAATATAGTTATTGGTAGTTGACATGTCTTCTTTTGAAAATCAACTGTTTATTTGGCTATTCTATCTTTGAGGAGTGGTTCTTGTTCTTAATAAAAATAATATTATAAAAATATTATATTATAGAAATTATTTGTATTTTATAATATAATTATATAATTTTATAATACAATATATATAAATATAAAAATGTATTTTTTTTTGCTTTTTGGAGGGCAATTGGGGTTAAGTAACCTGCCCAAGGTCACACGGCTAGGATTTTTTTGTTTGTGTGTGTTAAGGTCTGAGGCCGGATCCAAACCCAGGTCCTTTTGACTCCAGGGCCATCACTCTACTCACTGTGCCACCTACCCGCCCCAAAAAATGTAATTTTATAATAACAACTATCACTTGAAAACAATCTTTGATGGCCACAACTGTGAAAGGGACATCCTTCCATTATCCTCTTGGTTATTGGGTTTTTTTCCCTAAGAATGAATGGGAGCTTGTTGTAGATTATTGTGTAAGATGTTGGTCTAAATTTAACTTCTTCCCGAATTCTTCCAAAGTTTCCTTACATTTTTATATATTTTGTATGTTTATACACATATATGTATATGTATAGCAGGGTGTATGTATATATTAAATATACATGTGAGTGTGTATACATGTGTACAGGTATACATAGACAGAGGGCACAGAATGAGTTGAATATGAAGGGATGATATCTAAAAAATAAAATTAAGAGGTGAGAGAGGAATATATTGTGAGAAGGAGAAAGGGAGAGATAGTATAGGGTAAATTATCTCATATAAAAGAGACAATAGAAAACTGTTACAATGGAGGGGAAGAGAGGAAGGTGAAAGGGAATGGGTCACCCTTACTCTCATTGAATTTGGCTTATGGAGGGAATAACATACACATTAATTTGGGTATCTTACCCTACAGGAAAGTAGAAGGGAAGGGGATAAGAAGGAGGATAATAGAAGGGAGGGTAGATAGGGGGAGAGGGTAGTTAGAAGCACATACTTTTGAAAAGGGACAGGGTCAAAGGAGAAAATAGAATAAGTGGGAGGCAGGATAGGATGGAGGAAAATAGGGTTAGTCTTTCACAATAACTACTATGAAAATCTTTTGCATAACTACACATGTACAACCAATATTGAATTGCTTGTCTTCCCAGTGGGGGTGAGTGAGGAAGGAAGAAGGGAAAGAATACGGAAATCAAAGTTTTAAAAACAAATGTTAAAAAATTGTTTTTTACATGCAACTAGGAAATAAGATATATAGGCTCTAGGGTATAGAAATCCATCTTGCCCTACTAGAAAGTTAGAGGGATGTTGGGGGAGGATATAAGAGAGAACATATTGGGGGAAGAGGTATTCAGTAGGCTCACTATTTTGGGATAGGGGTAGGGGAGAGATAGGGAGAAAATTCGTAACTCAAAATCTTGTGTAAATGAATGTTGAAAACTAAAAATAAATAAATAAATAAATTTATTTGAAAGAAAAAAGAAAACATTTAGGTAGTATTCTAATTTTTATCATATTGGCACAGCCTAATCAAAAATTCAAATTAAAAGGTATGATATTTATAATATTGATTTAGCCCACTGAATCAAATTTCTTTCTATAGATAGTGAGATTAAAACATACATTCTAGCTTCTTTCACTCATCATTCCTTTTAAAAAAAAAATATTAATGGGGGTGAGTAGGTGGTGCAATGAAGAGAGCACCAGCCCTGGAGTCAAGAGGACTTGAGTTCAAATTTGGCCTCAGACACTTAGCACTTACTAGCCATGTGACCTTGGGCAAGTCACTTAACCCCAATTGCCCTGCCTTCCTCCCTCCAAAAAAAAATTATTGATGACTTCTATATTTTAGTATCACAATCATGTCCTGATATGTCCTCTCCCATTAACCCTTCCTTTTAACAAAGAACAGTTCAACACACTAAGTAACAAAGCAATCATGTCCAATGATACATACCACGCTCTGTACCCATAGTCTATTAAGAGGAACGATGTGTTTTTCAGCCTCTCCTCCAAGATCGACTATTTATTGCAATTAATATAAGATGAATGTCTTTTAGTGTTTTTATTTAAATTGTCATATGTGTTGTTTTCTCTGTTCTGCTTTCTTCATTCTTCATTTCTTTTCACATAGTCATAAATTTCTAGTGAAAAGAGACCTCAGAGTCTATTGAATCCAACCTCCTCCTTTTACTGATGAAGAAACAGAAACAAGAAATGTTAAGTAACATCATATCTAGGTGACATAGTTATTATATGTCTGGGGCAGGATTTGAACTTAGTTCTTTCCAACTCCAAGTCTAGATCTTTACCCACAGCGTTATCTGTTATTGTTGTTGTTGTTCAGTCATGTCTGATTCTTTGTGACTTCATTTGGGATTTTCTTGGTAAAGATACTGGATTTGCCATTTCCTTCTCCAGCTCATTTTGTAGATGAGGAAACTGAGACAAACAAGGTTAAGTGACTTGCCCAGTATCAGGTAGCTGGTAAATGCCTGATGCCAGATTTGAATTCAGGAAGATGAGTCTTCCTGACTCCAGGTCTGGCACTCTAACTACTGTGCTACCTATTTGCCCTAAAAAGAATAATAGTAAGATAGTAATAGTGAATAGTAATGGTTTTGATTGTAATTGCAATAGTAGTGATGAACGCAGGACTTTTGTTTCCAGTAGCAAAAATCTTAGAAAACTAAGAGCCTATTCATGTCAGCTTCTCCCAATCCTCATACATATCCCTACCCCCACATTCAGACAAGCATGTAAGCATATATGTGTATAATTATATAGAGAGACACCTGGTACAAAGTTCATAGGATATGTGCTAGGCCAGCACATAGTGGATCTGGGGCTCATGAATGAGCATGACATAAAATTCTTATAGTGCCAAGCAAACAATTCTGCACCCACCTAACTCTAGTTTTCTTGAGTTATGTTTGTAACAAGGAAACTGCTTTTGTGGGCAACTAGAGGGGCCACAGATCTGAGGGAAAGAAGAGTTGCTCAGGTTTTCCCACCTGAGACAAAAAGCATGACTGATTTCATTGGCTCTCAGAACTAGCTTTACTCTGATATTGGAGGTGGTTGCCTAGATGACATATATGTTCCAAGGCATGGGAACAGTCTAGAAAGGAGCCCTCCTACCAAATATATTTTTACCCCCAGATTGGCACAGCACCTAAATTCTCAAAGCTGAACAGAGGGGCTTGTCATGGAATAAAGTTCTGAGTGCAAGCCTTATCCCTTTTATATACTGTATGCCCTGCTCCAGTGTCACCCTCCCAAATCTTTATCTTTCTTCAATTCCCCTTTCCCTCAGCAAAACTCACCTGTCCTCTTGTCCATGATAGGCAAGAGTCCCTTAGCAGGACTCTCATGATTAAATGAAATCTAGCTAAAACAACAAACTGAACTTCAGAGAAAGTGTATTTTTAATAGTAGCTTTCTGGAGGCAACATTTCACCTCAAAATACAAATAAAATTATTATTGTGCAGCAGTGGGTTTCCTGTTGAGGTTAGATAGCATAAATTTGTAGTGGACTAAGTGAGTGCAATTCCATGTCTTCTTTCACCAACACTGTATTGCTTAGGAATGATAATAGAAATAAAGTGGTGGAAGGTTATCTAAGGTATAAAACTAGAAAGACAAGTACAGGAGCTACCCAACGGAGTTAGGAGCTCAGAGGTAGAAGGAACTGATAATAAATTAATAACTGGCCATTTTATTGGGTCAAGAGTATAAAGAGAGAAACAAAGTCAGAAGAGGGTTGATATGTAAGAACAGAAAGGGATGGAGGGCCTAGATGTCAGAGGGAGGGCAAAGAGGAGAATAATAGGAGAATGATCAGAGGGAAGACAATCACTGGTTAATATTATATAGGTCAAGTGATTCTAAGGAATGATGAGCTTGAGACTTTAGAAGAGAAGGGACATGGAAATTGAACAAGTGGCTTTGTAAAACAATATTTCACCTCTATCCCTCAGTTTCTTCATCTATAAAATGAGAGAGTGGGAGTAAATGACCTCCAGGATGCCTTCCACCTCTATATCTGTGATCCTATTATCATCCTCGAGAGAGTCAAAGAACCAGGTTTGACTTTCTAAACTGCAATTTACAATATCAGAATATATGGGTTAGTAATGGAGTACATCTCAAGGAGTGGTAAAACTCTATCTGGCCAGGGATTGCTGAACTATATATGGCTGAAGATTTGCCAATTAATTCTTTCTCCAATACATTCTTAAGGTTCTATAATTTCAACAATACATGCAATCCCACCACCAATTCAGATTACAACTCTTCTATAATCTATCAGATTATCATTAACAGCTACTGTAACTAAAAATTTCATCATCCTGTGACTTATTTGGAAAGGAGCTTTTTTGAACTCAGCTAGGCTGATCACTGGACAATAGATGAGCAGTGCATCATGGGCTACGTCCTCAAAACCCTTCTAGATTGATTGAACCTGACAGCGCTTTTGCTTATCTGTCACAGTCTTCAAGAAAAGAGGGCCCCCTCTATACCAATGCATTAGAGTAGGACTGTACTAGAGGGATCAGATAAAGAGTTTTCAAATGGAAATTGAGGGGAGGGAGAAAAATGCCCAGATAAAATTGTAAATGTGGATATTATGAAGGACTCTAAGTACTATAAGAAAGAATAAAAGTAGAAGAAATATCCATTAAGAGTCAGAAGGAAATAGCCTGGGATGAGGTCAGTAGTTCTACCTACTAGCTCGGCTGAATTATAGACCAATTGAACTCATTATGAGTATAAACAAAGTGAACTTGAGGTTTTAACACAAGTAAATATGACCTCTTGGGAATCACTAAGACTTGTAGCAATAGAACTCATGACTAGAATATGGCAATAGAAGGTTATGTGCCTTGCTCAGAAAGAAATAGCTATAATAGAAAGTGTTACAGAATAGTACTCTATGTCAAGAAGATGTACAATTGTTTGGAAAGCCACAGATCTGAGTGGGAAATCAATTGTAGAGTTCAATTGGGTGAAAATAGAAAAAGAAAATAACAGAATTGCTAGAATCATGGGAGAATAATATGGACTGTCTGCCTAGATGCAGGAAAATAAGGAAAGTTTATAGGAGGCATTCTGGTATAGCAAAAAGAGCATTGGATTAGAAGTCAGGACACTTGTTATCCTAGCTCTGGCTCTTCTACCAACGACTTTGGACCTCAGTTTCCCCATCTGTAAAACAGCCATCTCTAAAGTCTTTCAAACTCAAAAATCATATTATTTTATTACATAGATCCCAAGAATGCCACAGCAATAAGAATTAGTACTCATGAAGTCCAAATACAAGGAAAACTGTTGGTGATATTACTCCACTAAGACAGAGTACATTTTCAGCTTACCTTGCTGACAGCTTGATTTCTTATAAGGTTTAGAAATCAAAAAAGGCAATTGCTTCTTTTGATAGCATTTTGATCAACATGGAGGAACTGACTAGTGAAATGAAAACAATGAAAAATTGAGATGAACTTCCCTCATTTGCCTATAGACCCAGACTTAAAGACTGAAGAGTTTTAAAAATTCAGGAAAAAGATGAGTTTAGTTCCATGAACAGTAACTCAAAAAAGGGATAGTTTTGGGGGGAGGAAGAAGAGTTAGGAAGTCCTCAAAAACACATTCCCATCCTTCTAACATCTCAGTTTCTTTTGATGAATCCTCTTTAAGATCATGCCTTCTAACCATAGGTAACCCACAGAGTTCTGTCCTAGGTCCTCTTCTCTTCTTCCTCTCTTCTATTTTTCTTGGTGATCTCATCAGCTTCCCTGGATTTAAAGTGATTCTCCAATCTAACTATCCTGCCCTAAGCTCTCTGCTGACCTCCAAACTTGTGTCTCCAGGTGCCTTTTAGACACCTCAAACTGGATGGACAGTAGACATCTTAAACTCGATATGTCCAAAACACAACTCATCATCTTCCTTCCTCAACCCTCCCCTCCTCCTACCTTCCCTATTACTGCAGAGGACAACATTATCTTCTGAGTCTTTCAGGCTTACAACCTGAGAGTTATTCTGTGTTCTTCTCTCTCTCTCTCTCTCTCTCTCTCTCTCTCTCTCTCTCTCTCTCTCTCTCTCTCTCCCTCCCTCTCTCTCTCTCTCTCTCTCTCTCTCTCTCTCTCTCTCCTCTCTCTCTTGTCACTGTATCTCTGTCTCTCCTCTCTCTGTGTCTCTGTGTCTCTGTGTCTCTGTCTCTGTCTCTCTGTCTCTCTCTGTCTCTCTCTCTGTCTCTCTCTCTGTCTCTCTCTCTCTGTCTCTCTCTCTGTCTCTGTCTCTCTGTCTCTCTCTCTTTCTCTCTCTCTCTGTCTCTCTCTCTGTCTCTCTCTCTGTCTCTGTCTCTCTCTGTCTCTGTCTCTCTCTATCTCTGTCTCTCTCTCTCTCCTCTCTCTCTTGTCACTGTATCTCTCTGTCTCTCCTCTCTCTGTGTCTCTGTGTCTCTGTCTCTCTCTCTCTGTCTCTCTCTCTCTGTCTCTCTCTGTCTCTGTCTCTCTCTCTCTGTCTCTTTCTGTCTCTCTCTCTGTCTCTCTCTCTGTCTCTCTCTCTCTCTGTCTCTCTCTGTCTCTCTCTCTCTCTCTCTGTCTCTCTCTCTCTCTCTCTCTCTCTCTCTCTCTCTGTTTCTCTCTCTCTTTGCCCCTACATCCAAGTTGTTGCCAAAACCTGTTGATTTCACCTTTGCCTCATCTCTTGAATATATCCTCTTCTCCCTTTTGACATTGCCATCATTTTAGTGCAGGCCCCATCATTTCATATCTTGATTAACTGCAATAGCCTGATGGTGAGTATGCCTGCCTCTTGCCCAGGGCTGGGGAACCTGCAGCCTCAAGGCCACATGTGGCCCTCCAGGTCCTCAGGTGTGGCCCTTTGGCTGAATCCAAACTTCATAGAACAAATTCCCTTAATGAAACGATTTGTTCTATATAACTTGGTCTCAGTCAAAAGGTTGCACCCAAGGACCTAGAAGGCCACACATGTGGCCTTGAGGCTGCATCTATCCCACCCCTGAGTCTAGTCTCTTCCAACTCCAATTCCTTCTCCATTCAGTTACTAAAGTGATCACATCAAACCCCCGCCACACACACACACACACACACACACACACACACACACACACACACTCACATTCACACTCATGCACTCACTAACTTCCATTGGCTTCCTATTGCCGCAAGGATCAAATACAAAATGTTCTGTTTGCCATTCAAAGTCCTTCATAACCTTGCCCCCTCCTATGTTTCACACCTTCCTATGCTTTACTCCCCCACACATCCTCCTTGCCACTGGCCTCCCAGATGTTCCATGAACAAGATATTCCATTTCTTAGCTCTGGGCATTTTTTCTAGCTGTACTCCCTGCCTGGAATGCTCTCCCTCTCGCACTCTAAGAACTGACTTCCCTGGATTCCTTTATGTCCCAACTAAAATTCCATCTTTTGCTAGAAGCCTCAAACTCTCAATTCTTGTGCTTTCCCTCTGTTAATTATTTCTAAATTATCCTGTATATAGCTTCCCTTGTTTATATTTGTGTCCTTCCCTTATAGATTATAAACTCCTTGCAGGCAGGAACTGTTTCCTCTTTTTTATATCCTTAAGCACTTAACACAGTGCCTGGCCCATAATAGGCACTTAATAAATGTTTATTGGTTGATTGATTCTTACTGCAAGTGGCATACTATTAAATGGATGAAGAGAGAGAAAAAGAGTTACTAAAATTACTCAAGTTCTTTTCCCCTCTTTCTTTCATCTTCTTTGGCAAAGACACCGATCTTCCTGATGAATGAACAGAAAAGAAAAAAAAAAACAGAAGAGGCAATTGAAGCCAACCACAGGTGAGCAGCTTGTAACAAAATTCAGTAGTAGCTTTAAATGACTTCAGATTGGGCCTGTATATTTTTGTCAGGTGTTTTATCTTCTATTAAGAACAGTCTTAAAGTCATAGTGACCTGGGTTCATAGCCCTACCTTTGATAAATGCTGATCAGGTAACCCTTGGCAAGTTATTTTCTAACTGGGCCAAACTGCTCTCTAATAAAAATGAAAAAAAAACAGCATTGATAAAGAGAATTCCTTCCCTGAGAGCTCCACAAAACAATGAAATCACATATCTGGTCTAAAAAAAACAAGTTCCACTCATTATCCCCAACCCCAACCCCATTCAGTCCGTGAGGTATAGTCAGCAGAAGTAATCTCACAGGCTTGTGCTTCAGGAGGCCAAGAAGAAACAGCCTGAACCTCACTCACCTAACAAGTGTTAGTACATACAAATTCTATAAAAGAGAGGAAGATAAACTTGGTAGAGAGGGAGAGAACGGAAGCTGTAGACAGAACTGAGGCAGAGTTCCCTAGAAAAGAAAGAGTTTCTGAGACTGAGATAAGGGGAAATGGAAATCCTGCACAGACTAGGTCTCTCTCTCCCCACAGTTTACTTTAGGTAAAAACATCAGCCAAGACTCTAAACCCCACAAAGTAAAAAGCAGAAAACACCCAATCTCAGCGGATCTAAACATCAATGAAAAATAAAGCGGCCAAAGAATGAAGAAGGAAACTAGAAATGAAAATAATGGAAAATTCAAAAACAAGTCCAAAAGACCAAAACTTCATGAGAGAGGATCCCAAGTAAAAACCTAGCTCACAAGCAGATAGCGCTACAAAGAGGCTTATAAACTCTACAGAAAACTTGAATTAAACTGCAACATGAAGCCAGAGCACAAAGAACAAGTATCATAAGGCGAAAGAAAATTAACCAAATTTCCCTGATTAAAAAAGAGAAGTCTTTAAACTCCAAAGAGATTCTAAAAAAAAAAAAAAATTTCAGGAATGGTTCAAAGAGAAAACGTTTTCCTTTTTTTAAGATATTAAAAAGCAGAATTGGGCAGCTAGGTGGTACAGTAGATAGAGTACTGGGCCTAGAGTCAGGAAGACTCATCTCCTTGAGTCCAAATCTGGCCTCAGACACTTACTAGGTATGTGACCCTGGGCAAGTCATTTAACCCTGTTTGCCTCAGTTTCCTCATCTGTAAAATGGGCTGGAGAAGGAAATGGCAAACTATCTTTTCCAAGAAAACCCCAAATGGGGTTGCAAAGAGTCAGACACAACTAAAACAACTGAACAATAACAAAAAGAAATTAAGCCAGAAATCAGAGCTTTACAACACAGCACTGATAGACAAAAACCGTTGGCTAGGAAAAAAAAAAGCAAAAATGATGGAGGATTTCCTCAAAGAAGTAAAGGCTCAGGAGTGAAAGGTATATTTGGAATATAAAAATACAGAAGTGGAAGAAAACTTAACAGATGGAAATAAAGGTAAATAATCTGAAAAAAAAACATATATTATTGTGCCATAAGAAATGATGAAATGGACAGGTCAAGAGGAAACTGAAGACCTCTGTGGTCTTTTTTAGAGTTAAGTGAGCACAAGTAGGAGAACAATTTATTCAAGGACAGTATGATAGAGAAAAACAACTTTGCAAGACTTTAAAACTCTGACCAACACCATGATAAACCAGGACTCGAGGAGACTGAAGATAAAACACATCATTCATCTCCTGCCAGAGAGATAAAATAGAGAAAGACATGCACATTTGAGGGCCTGGCCAATGTGAAAATTCGTTTTGCTAGACTAAGTATATTTATATTTTTGTCTTTTTCAGAGGGTTTTTTGACTGCTACTGTTTAATTGGGGAGAGTGAGAAGAAGATTATAAACTCAAATAAAGATGAATAAATACATTTATATTTAAAAATTCACAAATTCTGAACAAGACAAAATGACTGATCTTAAAGATTATATGCATAAACTAAAGGATCACAGATCTCTCAAGGACGGAGAAACTGCAGCCTCAAGGCCACATGTGGCCCTCTAAGTCCTTAAGTGTGACCCTTTGACTGAATCCAAACTTCAAAGAACAAATCCCCGCAATGAAAGGATTTGTTCTGTAAAACCTGTACTCAATCAAAAGGGTGCACCCAAGGACCTAGAAGACCACATGTGGCCTTGAGGCCAGAGTTGTTTCCCTACCCCTGTATGATTATTATATGTATATGTGTATATACATGTATGTATATGTGTGTATTGTTATGTGATATGTGTGTGTAAATATATGTATACACACACACACACACACACATATATGTATATCCTGAAAATAACATCGGGAAAATAAAAATAAATTGTTAAGAACTTTTGAATAAAGACAACATAATATGGGTTAACTGAATCCATAGATCTCCCCCCAAAACACACATACACTTAAAACTACATATCAGGGGGGCAGAGCCAAGATGGCGGAGTAGAAACAGCATTTCCAATGTGCTCTGCCCCACACAAATTTCAAACAATGTGAAAGGGGACTCCGAACAACTTCTGGAGCCCCAGCACCCACAGAACGGCACAGAGAAGCTAACCTCCTGCTGAGGACAGCCCAGCAGCCCTGCAGGGAGCGGCTAGCGCAGTGCTCTGAGAGCAGGCAGCACAGCACGCTGGGAACAGACAGCACAGCACAGGGCGCAGAGCCGAGCCCAGGTCTGTGGTTTTAGCCCCAGGGTGGCCGGGCCTTCAGCCAACTGGAGGGACCCCAGAACACCAGCAATTATGACGATTCCAGAATTATCAGCACAGATATGCCTAGGACAAAGTGAGAGGTTAGTGCCCTATGGACTTTGGGACCAGTATTTGGGGAACATGTGGCTTCCTCCCCTGGGGGCAAAAAGGTGCTAAAGAAACAGCTGCACAGAAGCCATTTTGCAGCATCAGTAGTGGCTCTAGCTCCTGGTCTTCGAATTGTAGGGAGATCCAGCAATCGGTCTGGGGGTTAATCGCTTTTGCTTTAAACTGCCTGGATCTGGATTGTGGTCTGGGGGGGAAGTTTGGGGTGGGTATCCAACTTGCCAGAGTGGGTGGAGGCTTTACAAAGGCCACCCAACTGGCAGAAGTTGTGAAGACCCCACGTTTGGGTGGAAGCTCCCCTGTCTGGTGGCAGAGTCTTACTGTGGCAACAAGCCCAAAAATCAAGTAATTAAGTGGCAACATGCCTAGGCAAATGAAACAAAATAAACAGAAAAGTTCAACATTGGACTCCTATTTTAGGGGCAAAGAGGCTCAAAGCATGGAGGAGGACTGTGAGGTCAGAACTCCTGCACCAAAAGCCCCAAATTAAAATACAAGCTGGCTACAGGCCATAGAGGACCTTAAGAAGCAGATAAGAGAAGTGGGGGAAAATTTGGGAAGAGAAATGAAAAAGATGCAAGAAAAGTATGAAATGGGGGGGCGGAGCCAAGATGGCAGAGTAGAAACAGCTCATCCAAGCCTCTCTGCCCCCAGATTCTCCACAAACTATGTAAAAAAGGACTCTGAACAACTTCTGGAGCCCCAGCACCCACAGAACGACACAGAGAAGCTAACCTCCCGCTGAGGACAGCCCAGCACCCTGCAGGAAGGACCAGCGCAGCAGTCTGGGAGCCAGCAGCGCGCAGAGCCCAGAGCGCAGAGCGCAGGAGCTGAGCTGAGCCGAGCCGAGCCCAGGTCCACGTGAGCCGAGGTTTTAGCCCCAGGGCGGCAGGGCCAGCAGCCGGCTGGAGGAACCCCAGAACACCAGGAACTGTGGCGACCCCAGATTTATCAACATAGACTTGCCTAGGACAAAGTAAGAGGTTAGTGTCCTATGGACTTTGGGACCTGTATTTGGGGAATGTGTCAGCTCCCTCCCCTGGGGGCTAGAAGCCGCTGAGGAGACACGCCATTGTGTAGTTTTCATAGGCATTTCTGGCTCCCAGCCTACAAATCGTGGGGAGATCCAGCGATCAGTCTTGGGGGGTAATCGCTCTTGCTTTAACCTCCCTGGATCTGGATTGTGATCTAGGGTGGAAGTCGTGGGTGGTTTACAGCTTGCCAGAAACGGAAGTTGCCCCCCACACGTTCGGGACGAAAATTCCTCTATCTGGCCTTAAAGCCATAGTGTGGCAACAAGCCCAAACGTCAAGCAATTAAGTGGCAACATGCCAAGGCAAAGGAAACAGAAAAATGCAACCCCAGACTCCTATTTTGGGGGCATAGAGCAGGAAAAGGACTGTGAGGTCAGAAGTCCTGCTCCAAAAGCTCCAGGGGAAAACATGAGTGGGTTGCAGGCCATAGAGGACCTTAAGAAGGACTTTAAAATCAAATAAGAGAAGTGGAGGAAAAATTGGAAAGAGAAATGAGAAGGATGCAGGAAAAGTATGAAATGAGGGTCAACAGCCTGACTGAGGAAAACAACACCTTAAAAATAGACTAACTCAAATGGCAAAGGAGGCCCAAAAGGGCAATGAGGAGAAGAATGCCTTAAAAAGTCGAATTTGCCAGATGGAAAAAGAATCTCAAAAGTTCACTGAGGAGATTCATTCCTTCAGAGTTAGACTGGAGCAAATGGAAGCTAGTGACTTTATGAGAAATCAAGATGCTGTTAAGCAGATCCAAACAAACGAAAGATTAGAAGGCAATGTGAAATATCTCATGGGAAAAACCACTGACCTGGAAAATAGATCCAGGAGAGACAATTTAAAAATTATTGGACTACCTGAAAGCCATGATCAAAGAAAGAACCTAGAAATCACCCTTCAAGAAATTCTCAAGGAAAACTGCCCTGATGTTTTAGATCCAGAGGGCAAAATAGAGGTTGAAAGAATCCACAGATCACCTCCTGAAAAAGATCCCAAAAAGAAAACTCCCAGGAATATTATAGCCAGGTTCCAGAATCCCCAGATCAAGGAGAAAATACTACAAGCAGCCAGGAAGAAACAATTTCAATATTGTGGAAACACAATCAGAATAGCCCAGGACCTGGCAGCTTCTACACTGAGGGATCGAAGGGCATGGAATATGATATTCCAGAGGGCAAAAGAACTGGGAATGAACCCAAGGGTCACCTACCCAGCAAAACTGAGTATTTTGTTTCAGGGGAAAATATGGTCATTCAGTGGAATAGAGGACTTTCAAGCATTCTTGAGGAAAAAACCAGAATTGAATAGAAAATTTGACATCCAGACACAAGAAGCAAGAGATGCCTGAGAAGGTAATCAGGGAAAAGAAATCAAAAGGAACTTATCAAAGTTGAACTATTTACATTCCTATATGGAAAAGCAAAATTGTGACTGATGATATCTTTCTCACTATGAAAATAATGGAAGAAGGGGGTGTGGTCATATGAATACATATGTGAATGTGTGTGTATATGGTTACAGTTATATATGGATAGAGGGCATAGGTTGAATTTGTTGGGAAGGGAGAATACTCAAGGGATGAAATTATGAGGTGAGAGAGGAAAGTGGCAAGAGGAGATGGGGAGAGACAGGGTAGGGTAAACTATCCCATGTAGAAGAAGCAAGGGGAAGTAGTTGAAAGAGGGGGAAGAATAAGAAGGCAAAAAGGCAAAACCACATTCACATTGAATTTGGTTCAGGGAGAAAATGACATACATACTAAATGGGATATCTCAACCTGCAGCAGAATAGGGGAAAGGGGGAAGAGAAGAGGGATGATGGATGGAAGGGCATCCTTGGGGTGAGGGGAGGTTGGAAGTACCCACTATAGAAGAGGGACAGAATCAAGTAGGGAATGGACCAGGTGGGGGGTAGGATGAGTG